>CAUYLG010062892.1:0-227864 GCA_963573385.1 Cacajao melanocephalus | reverse complement strand
ACATTGTATTGGCCAGGCATGGTGGCTCATGCCTGTAATCCCAGCACTTTGGGAGGCTGTGGCGGGTGGATCTCCTGAGGTCAGGAGTTCAAGACCAGCCTGGCCAACATGGTGAAACCCCGGCGCTGTTATTTTATTTGTTTTCTTTTTGTTTTGTTTTTTAAAGATGGGGTTTCACTATGATGGCCAGGCTGGTCTTGAACTCCTGACCTCAGGTGATCCACCCACCTTGGCCTTCCAAAGTGCTAGGATTACAGGCATGAGCCACCAGGCCCGGCCCTCAGTTATATTAAAATAAAAATAAAAATAAAAAAACACATTGTATTAAACTGCAAGTCATATATATCTTATTCTAAAAACCATGTTAATAATTTTATTTTTCTTTTGCTAATATACAAATTCTCTGCCATAGTCTTTGATTCTAATATACAAACAAGTAAAAATTTTGTAAAACTTTTAAGACATAGCTTGTGAAATGATGAATTCACTTTTTTTTTTTTAGCTTAATGTTTTATTATAGGTTTTTGGTAGAAATTGTCACCTGGTGAAAAATGGTGACTACTTAACAATATGGTTTGGCTGTATCCCTAAATCTTATCTTGAATTGTAGTCCCCATAATCCCCATGTTTCATGGAAGAGACCCTGTGGGAGGTAACTGAATCATGAGGATGGTTACCTCCATACTGCTGTTCTCATGATAATGAGTGAGTTCTCACAAGATCTGATGGTTTCATAAGGGGCTTTCCCCACTTTTGCTCAGAGCTTCTCCTTTCTGCCATCATATGAAGAAAGATGTGTGTGCTTCCACTTATGCCATGATTTTAAGTTTCCTGAGGCCTCCCCAGCCATGCGGAGCTGTAAGTCAATTAAACCTCTTTTCTTTATATGTTACCCAGTCTGAGTCTAACAGTGTGAAAACTGACTAATACACTTAGCTACAAACACCAAGTATAATTTTACAGACTATGAATAATTAAGACTATAAGGAATAATTCTAGGGCCTACAGTCGAAGTAGATTTTCTGGTTTCTAACTGTTGTGTTATACCCTGGAAAAAAAAAAAACAAGAAACAAGTCAAGTGCATTTTCATTTTTGTGCATTGTATAATACAAAATGCTGAGTTGTCTGGGTCTTTTTTTTTTTTTTTGATGATTCTGACCTTTACCCAAGTGATTCATGTGTCCCTCCTGAGGTAGCACAAATGAATTATTTAGTCTCAGACAGTCTGTGATGCTGGAGGTCCCTTGGCCCTCAAGAGAATTCAGGCAGTGCCAAGGTCCATAGGCCCAATATTAGATCAGCTTTCAGTGGGATATTTGGAAAGAAAAATGGTTAAAAAGCAGACAAAGTTATACTATTTGAAGTCAAAGAATGAATAAATATACTTTGGATTAGGTCAACAATAACTTGCTCAGAAAGAAATGATCTAAAATGTGATTTAGAAGTAAGCAATGTGCATATCCATTAGCAATTGCAGTACCTTATACAAATGTACTAAAGTGATGAAGAGTATATTGAAATCATATGTGCAAGTATCTTAACCCTGGTGCTTTCACAATGCTTGGTCCTTTGCAGGTCTTAACAAAAGTTTGCTATGTGAACAAATGGTTGATAACATTTGTTTACATGGCAAACTTTTGTTATCAACCAAAGATAACAAATGGTTGTTATCTTGAAATCCAGAAAAAAAGTAGAGAATAAAAGAACTCTAACAAAGGGAGAGTTGGATTGGATGTTACAGAATAACCTTAGATGACTACCTGTATGAAGAATGAAGAAATGAACGTGAAGATGAGTAGTTTGAGTGACCTTTGAAATTTAAATAAATCACACTTGAACCTTTGTCAACTATTGGGATTCAAAAATAATACCCCATGAAATACCACTGTTTAGCTCTTTGCCTAAAAAATAAACAGGAAAATGATACCCCAAAATATGATGCTTTGGCATGCTGAACACTTCGAAATAATGGAAATTAGAAGGCCTCAGAAACAGCTTTGGAAGCAGTCTCTGACCTCCTGCCTGCCTGTCTCCCATGCTATTTCTCCAGCAAGGCAAGCCATAGAAATTAAATTCCCTTTCCCTGAGGCTGGTCAGAGAAACCAGAACCCCTCTCCACCAAAGCCAGTCATAAAATCTGGAAAAATTCCTCTAACCTCCCATGACTTTCTGTATAAGAGCTGGCCATAAAGATATTATCTGACCTACCTTGTCTGTCTTGTATCCAGGAAGGATTTCTCCACAGGAAGGGCAAGAAGGATCTGAACACAGGCCTTGCTTGTTGCAGAGTATATTGGTCAGCTATATCTAGGCCATCCTCAGAACTGAACCACCCTTCAAAATCATTTCCATAGCGGGGGAAAAACAACTTTCAAAATCCAAAGTGATTTATACTTTATCTTTGTGGTTATTTTATTTTGTTTTTGAGGTGGAGTTTTGCTCTTGTCACCCAAACTGGAGTGCAATGGCAAGATCTCACCTCACTGCAACCTCCGCCTCCTGGGTTCAAGCCATTCTTCTGCCTCAGCCTCTTAAGTAGCTGGGATTACAGGCATGTATCACCACACCTGGTTAATTTTGTATTTTAGTAGAGACGGGGTTCCACCATATTGGCTAGGCTGGTCTTGAACTCCTCACCTCAGGTGACCTTGGCCTCCCAAAGTGCTGGGATTACAGGCATGAGCCACTGTGTCCGGCCTATACCATACCTTTGGACCAAAAGACCCTTCCCTAGTTGAAAATGTCACTCTTGTGTTTCCCTCGATGAACTTACTATTACACCAGCATGTGTGTCCTGGAAGCCATCAGGTCTACAGTACAACTGACAATAAACCACCAAAGGGATGAAGAGCATTGGGTGGCTACTATCTCAATGCTTCAGTGCCATCTTGTTCACTGATTCACAGCATCAGGTCATTACACAGACCAGAGAAGGCTTCTTGAGACAGGGAACAGGGGCATTGCCCAGTGGCTTGAAAAGGACTCCAGAGACTAATAATCTGACTAGGTCAAGGACCCAAGTAGATTTGCAAAAAACCTAGAGCTTGCCACCCTTTTTCACACATAGCTCCTAAATACTTACCAGTAACAGCCAACTGTGACTCAGACAGTCCCTCCAAATTTAACTGTAATCATTACATTTATATATTAACTTATTTTATTAAAAGGCATTCATATATTGTTACTGTTTTTTGTTTTGTTTTATTTTATTTCGAGACAAGTCTTGCTATACTCAGGCTGGACTCAAACTCGTAGGCTCATGTGATCCTCATACCTCATCCTCCTGAGTAGCTGGGACTACAAGTGCATACCACCTCACCTGGCTCATTCAGTTACTAACTAACTGAATCTCAACTTGTATAAAGCAATTTATTTTGGAAGAGCAGGCTTCCAAATTGTTTTAAGTAATGGTGATATTTTAGGAAATAAGTGGCAGAGTCACTAAGTAAACAGGTCTACAGTACAACCTTGTCATTTCAATACAGTAATCATATCTAGCTACTGTATTCCACAAGTATTGCCAAATACAATATTTGAGGAATATCAGTGATTTTCTTTGCACTTGATAAATGCATTATGTTAATACTCAGAGTTGAGTACATCAAATTGAGAACAGCAGATAGGTTGTAAATAACATTAAATGTGGAGTCAGAAAACCTAGATTTTAGTCCCATATTAACTTCTTGGATGATTTTGTGCATTTATTCATTCATCCATCCACTTAACAAAGAGTTATCAGACATTTTATAATGCCCTGAGCACTGTGCTAAGTGCTAAAGCACACAAATGAAATGTATATTGTCCTTGCATTTATAGACTTGTATTCTGTTAGAGAGGACAGACATCAGTTTTTGAAAATCCAAGCATTAAAAATGTAACTGTTATTTGGTGCTACAAAGAAAAGTTACCCGAAGATTGTACCAGGGAAGTTAGCATAGACTTGAACTGTGATTTAGGTCTATAGGATAATTAGGTGTCCACTAGGTGAATGGGGCTGCAGGAACTGCATAAGCAAAGTCCTAGTGGCTTGGATGTGGAACCATTATATTCCAGGAATTATAGAAGGCCAGAATGACTTGAGCTCAGAGAACAAGAGCAAACCAATGACCACCAGTTGGAAGTCAACAAATGGGTCTGGAGAGTGAGAGAGAAGGGAGGAGAGATGAGATCATTATAATTGTATTTCAATACAGTAACTCTGGATGCAGTACTGAGAACCAAATCGACACGAGACCAGTTAGGAGATTATTGCTGGAGTCCAGAAAAGATAATAGTTGTGTGGCTTGGTGGATTTAAGAAAAAAGATGCCAGGCGCGGTGGCTCATGCCTGTAATCCCAGCACTTTGGGAGGCTGAGGCAGGCGGATCACCTGAGATCGGGAGTTCGAGAGTAGCCTGATCAACATGGTGAAACCCTGTCTCTTTATATAAAAAAAAATGTATTATTATAATAATAAAAAAAAGAAAACAGAAAAAAGAGGTAGGCAGAGGCAAGAGGATTAATAGATTTAAGTAATTAATAATATCATTAAGTAATAAGCTGGGTATAGGATTGGTGAAGGAGCCAGGGGGTGTTAAGGATGAGACCTGTATCTCTAGCTGAGATAAAGAACAATGATAGATGACCAGATTTGAGCAAGACAAATTCTGGAGGTCTTAATTTCTGTTTCTGCAAAGTATGCGTAAAACTTTATTTTGAAGTTCTGTCTAGTTCTAAAACTGTATGCTTGCATTATATAGTCAATCATTTTTCAAAAATAGAGTGGCCTATCTTGAGTGGGAATTGCTTATAGGTAAATGTATTGTTTATTCATTGCTATATAAAAAAATTACCCCCAAACCTTAGTGACTTAAAACAACAAACATTCATTATCTCACAATTTCTGTGGGTCAAGAATTTAGGAGCAGCTTGGCTGAGTGGTTCTGATTCGGGGTTTCCTAGGGGGAGCATTCAGGATGTTGGCAGGGGCTGCAGGGATTTAAAAGCTTGTCTGAGTCCAGATCTAGCCACTTCCACAATGGCTCACGTACATAGCTGTTTGCAGAAGGCCTCAGGTCCTTAAGGGTGGCAGGGGGCTTCCGTTTCTCACTACACGGGCATCTCCACGGGCTTCTTGAATGTCCTTACAACATGACATCTGGCTTGCCTCAAAGCAAGTGATCTCAGAAAGAGTTAACAAGGAGGAAGCCGCAGTGCCTTTGATGATCTGGTGTTAGAAGTCACAAGTCACATATCTTAGACTGGGTAATTTATAAATAACAGAAATTTACTTCTCACAGTTCTAGAGGCTGGGAATTCCAAAATCCAGGTGCTGGCAGATTTCATGTCTGGTGAGGGCTGGCTCTTTCTGCTTCAAATATAGCACCTTATTGCTATGTGTCCTCACATGGTAGAAGGGTGGAAGACAGAAAAGGGGGAAACACGGGGTGAAGGCTCTTTTATAAGTGCATTAATCCCATTCAAGAGTGATTTCATTACCTCTTAAAGCCCCCACTTCTTAATGCTACAACATTGGTGATTAATTTTCCACATTTGAATTTTGGGGGCACACATTCAGACTATAGCACATACTGTCAATTCCATTTTATTATATTTGTTAGAAGCAAGTCATTTAATCCAGCCCACACCTGGAGAGGAGAATCAGGCTCTATCGTTTGACAGGAGGAATATCAAGTAATTTGTGGACATATTTTAAAACCACCACAGAGACCAGGGGCAGTGGCTCATACCTCTATCTTAGCACTTTGGGAGGTCAAGGTAGGTGGGTCACCTGAGGTCAGGAGTTTGAGACCAACCCGGCCAACATGATGAAACCCTATCTCTACTAAAAACTACAAAAAATTAGCGGGATGTGATGGTGGGGGCCTGTAATCCCAGCTACTTGGAAGGCTGAGGCAGGAGAAGTGCTTGAACCCAGGAGGTGGAGGTTGCAGTGAGTCGAGATCACGCCATTGTATTCCAGCCTGGGCAATAAGAGCAAAACTCCATCTCAAAAAAATAAAAATCTTATACGCTTGACACTTCACAAGTGCTGGGCAACTTTTCCTGATAGTAAATAACACTGTTAAGTAAAACTAAAATGTTATGAACTTTTAGAAAACAGCTGCCTAGAATACTTAGTGCCAACATTCTGGATGAATATTTATTCATTTATTTATTTATATTTAGATTTTGCTCTATCTCTGTAATGAGACAAGGGCAGTCAAAGAATGTACAAAGCTATTGAGTCATAAACTAGTGGATTTTTTTTTTTTTTTTTTTTTGAGACAAGGTCTTGCTCTCTCACCCAGGCTGTAGTGCAGTGGCATGATCTTGGCTCATTGCAACCTCTGCCTCCCGAGTTTAAGGGATTCTCCTGCCTCAGCCTCCCGAGTAGCTGGGACTATAGACGTGCGTCACCATGCTTGGCTAATTTTTGTATTTTCAGTGGAGACAGGGTTTAACCATGTTGTCCAAGCTGGTCTCGAACTCCTGACCTCAAGTGATCCACCTGCCTTGGCCTCCCAAATTGCTGGGATTATAGGCATGAACCACCACACCGGCCACTAGTGGATGTTTGTATCTACAATTATAAAATACTATAATAAGTATCTGTGCATACATGCCTTCTGCATATATTGTAAAATAATGAATTCTGTAAATTACGTATTGTTATGTATGGGAATCAAATATTTTATGCAAATCAGAGTCAGAGCTGAAGCATATTACAGCTTGAAGAAAGCTTACAGATAGTCAAGTCCAACTTCCGCATTTAATAGGTGAAAAAACTTGAGTCCTCAATAAACAAACAATTTTTTTCCCCTGGAGTTCTCACTCAGTTTGTGGCAGAAAACCACAGAAGATCATATGGTAGTAATGTTAGAGATGGGATTCAGTGGTTATTTGAGATATTGTTTTTTTCTAGTCCTGAAAATCTATGTTGTCTTCAAACAACTTTCAGGAAAGGTACAATAGGCATAACATTCTCCCTGTTTTAACATTGTTTGCAAGTAAGTTACAATAGTAAGGAATAGTCCATTAGATATTTCAAGGTCACTTAGTAACTTGTTTATAGGAATTGGGAATGAAGCCAAGGTTACAGATTCCTTGGTTTAGATTCTTTCCACTCATTTATTACTTACCTCTGAAATGTTATTGCCATTTATCACAAACTAAATTGGCTTTATTATATATGCAGAGAGGATTAAGTAATAGCTTTGTCTTTATGGAAGACTAATATACTCAGATCTGTGAACACATGATGAATTATGTACTTATGTAATTTGATCTTAGATAGGGAGAGAATAAATGCAGGAATAGACCTGTGGTTTCCTGACTCTTAGTTTAGGTAGCTTAGCAATCAAACTTCTATTGACTGCACTGAAATTTTATAGCTTTTATCAGCAATTAAATTTGAATGACTTACTAGGCATACAAAGTAAATGATAAGATAGTTTTATTTACTTTGCCTATTTTTAACTGAGAGCCATTATGTTGGTGAACACATTGTGAATATGTACTTAATTAAATGTGCAAGATAATGTGGATAGTATGAAATATCTTGATTTATAATCGAAAAATTCTCTTGCATTTCTTTTCTTTTCTTTCTTTCTTTCTCTTTCTTTCTTTCTTTCTTTCTTTCTTTTTTTTTTTTTTTTTTTTTGTGACAGGGTATCCCTTTATTGCCCAGGCTGAAGTATAGTGATACAATCATAGCTTACTGTAACCCTGGGCTTGAGCAATCCTCCCACCTCAGACTCCTAAAGTGCTGGGATTACAGGTGTGAACCACCACACCCAGCCTGCATGTATAGGTTTAAAAAAGTAGTTGTAATTTTGCATAATTATAGCTTTTTAAATATAGTGCTGGATGTGATGGCTTATGACTGTAATGCCAGCACATTGCGAGGCAGAGGTGGGAGGATTGCTTGAAACCAGGAGGTTGAGGCTGCAGTGAACTTTGATTGTACCACTGCACTCTAGTCTGTGTGGCAGAGTGAGGCCTTGTCTCAAAATAAAAGAGAAAAAAAGTGAATAAATTTTTTGGTGGAAAAGCATTTTAGTATATTATGATGCTTTCAGTTAATTTAATACCTAATACTGTTGAAAAATTCTTGGCTTATACAAAACTGTATTTTCCAAAGAAATAGTTGGAAATGAAAGGTCTGTTTTAGCATGGTATGCTATTTAACAAGTATTTATTGCATGTCTCATTTGTCATTGTCTTTAATATTAATAGTTCATCTATCTCCAGTTACTGAATACATATTTGTTTCTGGATTATCTGTAGATGTTTCAAATTCATCATGTTCCCAACCTGCCTAATTATCTTGATCTCTTAGTTCTACTTCTTTTATACTCCCTGTTTACCTTAATGGTACCTGGAAACCTTAAAATCATTTTCACATCTCATTTTCTCTTACCCCTCAAAGTCTATCTCCAAATCTTTGAATAGATTCTATTTTCTCTTCTTCATCCTCAGAAACTCCCAAGTTCACACCCTCATCCTCTCTTGCTTGGGCCTTTATAGCAAAAGTCTATCTAAGGTAGACAGTTTTGATCTCACCATCTGCTCTCACTGTCACTGAACCAGGCAATCCATGTGGCTGCCAAGTTACCTTACTAAAATAAAAATCAGATCACATTATTTCTCTTCTTAATACCTCTTATGGATGCATTCCTATTTCCTCAAGGATGAAGGACAAACTCTGCAATTTCTGAATGGATCTCAACTTACCTTTTTGAAGGCTCTGGTTATATACATCCTCATATCTAAACCTCAACCCCATCTTCCTCCTCAGTCTCTAAAGCTGGTTGTCTTTCCTCTGCTTCCCCTCTTAGAGCAGCAGTCCCTAAACATGTTGGCACAGGGACTGGTTTCATGGAAGACAATTTTTCACAGAGTGGCAGGGGGGTGAGGGGGTGTAGCAGGAGATGGTTTGGGGATAATTAAAATGATTCAAGTACATTACATTTATTATATACTTTATTTCTATAATTATTACATTGTAATATATAATAAAAATTATACAACTCACCATAATGTAGAATCAGTGGGAGCTCTGATCTGTTTTCCTGGAACTAGATGGTCCCATCTGGGGGTGATGGGAGACAGTGGCAGATCATCAGGCATTAGATTCTCATAAGGAGCACACAACCTAGATCCCTCATATGTGCAGTTCAAAACAGGGTTCGTGCCTCTATGAAAATCTAATGCTTCAGTGATCTGAAAGGAGGCAGAATAATGGATCCATGGGGAGCGGCAGTAAATACAGATGAAGCCTCACTCCCTCAGCCACCTCTCACCTCCTACTGTGTGGCCCAGTTCCTAACAGGCTACGGACAGGTAGCAGTTCATAGTCCAGGGGCTGGGGACCCCTGTGTTAGAGAACTTCTACTGTCCCTTCCTCCACATGGTGTTGTCTTCTCTAGGCAGAGTGAGCTGCCCTCCTCTCTGTGTCCATTGACACTAGGTGTATGTCTTTATTACAGTTCCTATTGCACTGCTTGTTTGCTTTTCCCATTACTGAACCAAAGGGCAGGAACCAAGTCTTACTCAAACTAGCAAGGGGCCTGCAGGTCAATGTTTGTTCTAGATTAAAACAACAACAACAACAAAACTGTTATGCATAAACCATTCTTGTAAAAATATTTTTTTTTCTATCTTCAAGAAGTACTTTCATATGTGCTAGTGAGACAAACACTTTGTTAACTATCACCAGAATTCAGAATTGGCCGATATATTGTGGTGAAGTAGAGTAGAACTGTAGCATAGAACTATTAGTAGCACATTGGTTTGAGTGGGGTGTTTTTTTTTTTCTTTTTTGAGATAGGGTCTCGCTCTGTCACCCAGGCTGGAGTGCAGTAGCTTCATCATAGCTCACTGAAGCTTCAACCTCCTGGTCTCACACAATCCTCCCACATCGCCTTCCTGAGTAGCTGGGACTATAGGTGCATGCCACTCCACCTGGCTTATTTATTTGTGTAGAGACAGGGTTTCACCATGTTGCCCAGGCTGGTCTCAAACTCCTGGGCACAAGTGATACGCCCACTTCAGTCTCTCAAAGTTCTGGGATTATAGGCATGAGAGCCACTGTGCCCAGCCGAGCATCTGTTAAGCATATTATATGTTAAACTAGAAAATTTCTTTCTTTTTTTTTTTTAAAGACGGGGTTTCACCATGTTGCCAGGATGGTCTCTACCTCCTGACCTCGTGATCCACCTGCCTAGGCCTCCCAAAGTGCTGGGATTACAGGCGTCAGCCACCGCGCCCGGCCAAAAATTTCTTCTAACTACTGATTAATGTCATTTTTTTCTTAAAAAAAAGTAGTTTTAGCAAGTGTGTATGGTTTTTACCCCTTGAAATCTGAGGTGTTGGAATAAAAATAAGAAAGAAAATTGTTAATTAAATCTCTAATATTTCATTTAAAAATTCATGTATCTGATGTAAGAAACAAAACTGTTTCTGCATGTTGTGTAGATACTGCAATCAACAGTAAACCTGACCCCTGACCATAAAATTCTGTCAGCTCAGCTTACCACAATTATTCTCAGGGAAGAGTAGCTTTACTGCTTTTGCGTAATCGGCAATCCATATTGTAGCAGAACTCAACTTAGTAGGTTTTGGGGCTGGGTACAGTGGCTCACACCTGTAATCTCAGCACTTTGGGAGGCCAGGGTGGGCGGATCATGAGGTCAGGCATTGGAGACCAGCCTGGCCAATATGGTGAAACACTGTGTCTACTAAAAACACAAAAAAATTAGCCGGGTGTGGTGGCACACACCTGTGGTCCCAGCTAAGGCAGGAGAATTGCTTGAACCGGGAGGCAGAGTTTGTAGTGAGCCGAGATCGTGCCACTACACTCCAGCCTAGGCAACAGAGTGAGATTATGTCTCAAAAAAAAAAGGATGTAAAAGAAGGTTTTGCTTTGTTTTTGGTCTTTTTTTGGAATCTTTCTCCATTGCCCAGGCTTAAGTGCAGTGACCTCATCATGGCTCACTGCAGCCTTGACTTACTGGGCTTAAGCCAACCTTCCACTTCAGTCTCTCAGGTGGCTTACACCACCATGCTTGGACAATTTTTTTTTTTTTTTTTTAGAGATGGGGTCTCACTATGTTGCCCAAGCTGGTCTTGAACTCCTGGGCTTGAGCAATCCTCCCACCTCCCAAAGTGCTAGGATTATAGGTGTGAGCCACCATACCCAGACAGTTTTCATGTTTTTAATTTTTGCATTTTATGAATAATATTGTGCATTTCTGAATAAAGCTTTTGCTCTATTTCAGATTATTTCCTTCAGAAAGAATCTCAGATATGTGATTAGGGTTCCAAGAATTATGGACATTCTTTCTTTTGAAACAGGGTCTCACTCTTTTGCCCAGGGAGTGCAGTGGTGCTATCATGTTACTGGAAAAAAGTCCTGATCCAGGTCCCAAGAGAGGTTCTTGGATCTCATGCAAGAAAGAATTTAAGGTGAATCCATAAAGTGAAAGCAAGTTTATTAGAAAAGTAAAGGAACTGGCAGGGGGATGGTGCCTCATGCCTATAATCCTAGCACTCTGGGAGACTTGAGGTGGGTGGATGACCTGAGGTCAGGAGTTAGACCAGTCTGGCCAACATGGTAAAACCCCATACAACATTTTTTTTTTATTTTTAGTCTCTACTAAAAATACAAAAAAATTAGGTGGGCATGGTCTCAGACGCCTATAATCCCAGCTACTCGGGAGGCTGAGGCAGGAGAATTAAGCTCTTGAGCCCAGGAGGTGGAGGTTGCAGTGAGCTGAGATCCGGCCACTGCACTCCAACCTGGGCAACAGAGTGAGTCTCTCTAAAGAAAAGAAATACAGAAAGAAAAATAAAGGTAAAGCAATAAGAGAATGGCATAGAGCAGCAGCTTGGGCTGCTGAACTAAGAATGTCTATAGTTATTTATTGATAATATGCTAAACAAGAGTTGGGTTATTCATGGATTATTCATGAGTTTTCTAGGAAAGGGGTGGGCAATTCTCGGAACTGAGTGTTCCTCCCTCTTTTAAACCATATAGGGTAACTTCCTGATGTTGCCATGGCATCTGTAAACTGTGAAGGTGCTGGTGAGAGTGTCTTTTAGCATGCTAATGTATTTAATTAGCATGCAATGAGCTGTGGGAAGGGCTAGAAGTACTCTCAGTGCCATCTTGGTTTTGGTAGATTTTAGCGGCTTCTTTATTGCTACTTGTTTTATCAGCAAGGTTTTTATAACCCCTATCTTGCACCAACCTCCTGTCTCATCCTGCACCTTACAATGCCTAACCTCCTGGGAATGCGGCCCATCAGGTCTCAGCCTTATTTTACCCAGCCCCTATCCAAGATGGAGTCGCTCTGGGGTCAACACCTCTGGTAATCATAGCTTACTGCAGCCTCAAACTTCTGGGCTCAAGGGATTCTTCTGACTCCTGAGCGTCCTGAGTAGCTAGGACTATAGGTATGTGCCAGCACGCCTGGCTAATTTTTATAATTTTTTTTGTAGAGATGGGGTTTCACTATTTTGATCAGGCTGTTCTCAAAAATCCTGGGCTTAAGAGACCTTCCCGCCCCAGCCTCCCAAAGTGTTGGGATTACTCGAGTGAGCCTCAGCACTGGCCAGTTATGAACACTTTTTTTTTTTTTGAGACGGAGTCTTGCTCTGCCGCCAGGCTGGAGTGCAGTGGCGCAGTCTCGGCTCACTGCAATCCCCGCCTCGTGGGTTCAAGTGATTCTTCCGCCTCAGCCTCCGGAGTAGCTGGGACTACAGGCGCACGCCACCACGCCTGGCTAATTTTTTTGCATTTTTTCACCATGTTGGCCAGGATGGTCTCGATCTCTTGACCTCGTGATCCGCCTGCCTCGGCCTCCCAAAGTGCTGAGATTACAGGCGTGAGCCACCGCGCCCGGCCCATTTTTTTTTTTTTTTTTTTTTTGAGAAGGAGTCTTGCTCTGTCTCTAGGCCCCAGGCAGGAGTGCAGTGGCGCGATCTCTGCTAGCTGGGATTAAAGGCGCATTCCACCACACCCAGCTAATTTTTGTACTTTAAGACAGGGTTTAATCATGTTGGCCAGGATGGTCTCAATCTCCTGATTTATAATCTGCCTCTGCCTACCAAAGTGTTGGGATTACAGGTGTGAGCCACTGCCGGCCGTGAACATTCTTATGGGTTGAATCACAGTGCCAAACAGCTATATAAAGAGATTATTTCAGTTTACACTCCCACTTACAATGTCTGAGAGTACTCTTTTTATCTCACCTGCCTTGAATGTTATCTTTTTCTTAAATATTTACTAATATGATACCCAATTAAAATGTTGCAATTTTTGGTCTGTTTGCTATTGCAGAGGATAAGATACAATCAAAGCTTTTGGAGTCAAATATATATTTGGGTTTGGTCGCTGCTCTGCCATTTCCTAGCCTTGTTACACTGGAGAAATTACTTAACTCTTTTTAAGCTGTCTTTATTTATCGACTGTTTTTTAAAAGGGTCAGTAATAGTATTTACCCCAGAGGGTTGTTCTAACGATTAAAATAGACAGTCATGTAAAAAATTTCACACGTGTCTGGCACATGACCAATGACAGTGAGTCCTTCACTTTCAGTTGCAAAAATGTGTTATATAGTTTCATTTGATTAGTGTGCTATGTAGGAACTTACATAATACTTTTTTTCTTACCTACTTCATGGGAAGTATTACATAATACTTTGAATATGCTTGCAATCCGATGTGGTAGGCTGAACAATAAACAGGATAATTCTTGCACCCTAGGGAGAAGATAAGGGAGTGACCTTATGGTGGTGTCTAAGAACCACAAGAACTTACTTGGTTACAAAGCACACACCTGGTTCCCATCCTTGAGGAATTTGCTATCTACACGACCTTGAGTTTAACTCTTGAGTATCTTGGGGGCTTTTAATTGTTCAGAGAGGTCTCAAAGGGCAATAGTGGAAACTCACTGAATAGGCAGCCTAGTGAAAGTGATTTGCAGATATTTCCTGGAAAAGCTACTGTCTCACCGAAGGTCAATGCTAAGGCAGGAGTATAGGAATTACTTGTTCTATAAAAGTAAGTACACTCAGGAGTTTTGTTATTTGAATCTAAAGTTTGTTCACAAAAGATAAGCTAAATAAAGTATTGCAAGCAGGGCAAGCTAGGCGAATCTGATTTTGTACACTTGCTGTTTGTATATTCATATGAAGTTTTGCTCCCCGAATCATCCTAGCAGACAATGCTGAGGGGAGTCAGCATGGATTAGGTGATAGAAGACCGATCCCGAAGTCAGGAGCTTCCTGTCTCATCCCAGCCACTAACTAAAGTGAGTGGGCTAGACTTGGTCTAAGATCGAATGCCTAACTTTCTCTAAGTCTAGAATTATGTAGGTTTGGCGGCTCTTTGGGGCCCTATTTCCAACTTTTTCTTGCTCACCCACTCCTTCCAACTGCCAAGGCATGTCGTTGGTAATAAAAAAGTATCACGCTAAAGAACAGGGATCTGGGAAATTTAAATAAATAAAAAATTATCACACATCCTTGCTTGGATTAAAATTTGCACTCCTGATTTGCGGCCATATCCTTTGAGGTTTTGGTGAAGTTTAAAAATTGTCGCTGAAAAATTAAGTTTTTCTAGTTAGTTGAAACCTGCCAAAATAATGAAAACGTTCTTTGTGGTAAATCTAAATTCCGCTCAGGTAGGCCCTTTTCTCTCACCCAGTCCAGGATCTTCAAACCTAGCAGCCAACTCTCACGCTCCATTTGGTCCCCGGCTCCCTCTGGGAAGAATCTCTCCTCTGGGGGCGACGGCAACGCCCTCAGTGAGTTTGCTGGCACCAGCGGGAGTTTCAAGTTTCCACTCATGGGGGGGGCGGCGGCCGCACTCCGAGCCTTGGGCTGGGCGGCTCCGCTTCCCTGGACCGCAGGCTTCGCCCGAGCCCAGCGCTCTCAGGAAGGGCTCGACCCTTCTGCGGGTTCGCCCTATTTCCCTGGGGACTCCCGGACCCGCAGCCTCCTCCCTCGCGTTGGCCGGCCGGGGACCGCGACCCCCGGCCACGCCCGGAGCCAGGCCTACGGCAGCGAGCCCGCGGGAGGGGCGGGGCACGGGCGGCCCCAGGCGGCGGCGTTGGTGCTGGGGCCGCGGTGCGAGGCCGGCCGGCCGGCGGGGGAAGGCGGGGGGCGCCGGGCAGCCCCGCCTTTTCCCCGAGGAGGTGCAGGGCGGCCATATTGCGGAGCTGTCTGCGGCAGCGGCGGCGCCTCTAGTCTCCCGCGGCCCAGCGCTCGCACCACTGCCTCTCCCTCCCTGCCGCAGCCGCGCCGCGCAGCGCCCCAGCCACACGCCGGCGGGTAGGAGCCGCTCGCTCTCCGGGTAAGCCGCGGCGCCCTCCCTTCTCCCACTCCCCGCTCCCGGTTCCTCCGCAGACGCTGAGGTGGCGGCGAGAAGTTGCGGGGCCCGCGCTGCCCGGCCGTGGCGCCGCCGCCAGGGCCTGGCGCGCCTGTACTTGGCGCCCCACCGGCCGAGGCGCCACCGTGGTAACGGCCCGGCCGGCCAGGCTCCTCCTGGGGCTGGCGGGGACCGCGAGGCCCTGCCCGAGTCTTGGAGCTGCGGCCCGAACGTGCCCAGCCGGGCCAAAGTCGACCCTCGCCGCCGCCCGATTCTCCTCTCCTCTGGGCGCGGAGTCAGCCTTCGGCGTCGGCCTCGGACCCCCTGCGCCCTGGGGACGGTGGGTTCCCGGGTGGCAGCAATGGGCTCCGGGCCCGGGCTGGCATGGCCCCGAGGGTTGTTTGAAAATCCAGATATTCAGCATAGACAGAATTCGATTTTGCATTTATTAAAACTTGTCTCCCGGCCTCCAGTTTGAAAGGAAGGGTGTTAAATTACTAGAGAGCGTGCGTTCCGCCCCAGTGGCAAAGGGGATGTTGCTTGACAGGGTTTGGGGCGCCAGCCGCTCCCGCCGCCCGCACCCGCCAGGCCAGGGCCGCGGTTCCCGGCCGCAGCTCTACCTGCTGCTGTTAGAGCTCTCGGAGCCCCGCAACTTTCTCTGGCCCTTGAGGCCGCTCAGTTTAGTGTCTCAGACCCCAGCAGACAAGTTCCATACATGATAGCCCTCTTTCCCTTTGAAGGATTCTAAACTCAATTCCCTGACTAACTTTGCAAGGGGGCAGTGCTTCCCCCCCCCAGTTTAAACAGACTGCATCGTTTCTTGGACAGATGTCATGTTTCTTCAAACATTCTCAATATTTGGTAATTTCTTCTTTCTTTTTTTAATTCTACCACTAAGATCCTAGGAAACAAGGTATTTTTTTTCTTAAAGAGTAATTATTAGGTTGCAAATGTGTTAAAAGCCAACTTCATAAAAATCTATTTTAAAATACGGTTGAGATTTTTGTGGAAGACACGTTGCTGAGGAGCTCGATGGCAGTCCTGTGGCTCTAAGACTGGCAGGATGTAAATAAATGCAAAAGCCTAAGATAATAAGGGTTTATTTGATAAACGAGTGCTGTGACATAGACATTGCAATCTATTGTTTACGGAGCATACATTTTCTTTCTTTTTTTTTTTTTTTGGAACACTAAATACTCTTTTATATGACTGATGGAGCTAAGAATGAACAATTACCCCGTTCATGTTGCCGGATAAATAATGGCTTGATCCATTTGCCAAAACAGCATCATTGGATTTGAGAAAGGAGACTCATATTCAGGATTGCAGTTTTTTATTTTCAGGATTTGCTTTCCCCAGTGTGCTTTATCTACCAGGAACTAATACTTAAAATACAGCAACATGTAAAACACGCCTTTTGAAGTTAATAGTATGCCGTAAAGAGGATTGCAATGACTTTGTTTCTTGGCTTAATCACTTTCTTATGTATGATGGAATTTAATAAACGGTATATTATTAGTGAGGAATGAATAGGCGTTGGCATTCTTTACAGTTTTGTTTAAGTGAGACAGAATTTGATTATGGCATTTAAAAAACGTTGAGTTCTTGACCTTAGGAATCACATACAATGTTTTGTTCACTCCTGTATCCTTACACGTGAAGACTATGTTAGGAGAGACTCAGAAGTAGCTGTAGAATAGATGTAGTTAATTTGGGTGTAGGGAAAATATGTTGAGTCTTTTTTTTTTTCAATTATGATTACCTAGCTGAAAGTCAAATTGATTATTTTTCTTTTAATGGTAAGAAATGATGGACTTTGCTGTTCTTTCCCTCCTTTGCTAAATCTCAGTAGTCTCAGGGATGGGAAACGGGTTGTTTTTTGTTTATTGGTTCACCATTCCCAAGAGCAGAATTGGATTTTTTTTTTTCTTTTTTCTTCTTTTGAGTTGGAGTCTCTCTCTGTTGCTCAGGCGGGTGTGCAGTGGCACGATCTCGGCTCACTGCAACCTCCGCCTCCCGGGTTCAAGTGATTGCTCGTGCCTCAGTCTCCCGAATAGTTGAGACTACCGGTGTGCAGCACTCACTATGCCCTGCTAACTTTTGCATATTTTAGCAGAGACGGGGTTTCGCCGTGTTGGCAGGCTGGTCGGGAACTCCTGGACCCCAGGTGATCCGCCCGCTTCGGACTCCCAAGTGCTGGGATTATTGGCATGAACCACTTCACCCAGTTGGAATTAGATTTTATTATTAATTTTTTATCTTGGATTGGCTGTTGTAGTGTTGAAATTTTTATTTTGCTTGCCGTTCTCAATCTTCTAACCTACTGTATGTGATCTGATACAATAGAGTGTGAAACGGTGAATGATGGTGGGAGTCTTGTTTTTTCATCCATTTTTAATTTAATGCATTTTAATTTATGCTATTAATGTTTAAAAATGGGGTCAAATTTTAACCAATATTTCATGTAGACCAAAATTAAAAAAAATATGTTTTATTAAGGTTGTGAAGACTGAGCTGTGCCAGTGGAGTTTATCTGGAAGGTGTAGCTAAATATAATTTCATGTTACTGCTATGAATCTGGGAAGTCAAGCAAGTCACTCTTGGGTGGCAGGGACCTTCCTGCAGACCACTAGCTGGCAGGCAGTACTTAACTGATACTACCCCTGGGGTACAAGATTTAGTGGAGCTGGATTGGGTTGCTTTGGACTCCACCATTAAAAGATTATTTTAAGCCTCATGGCATTACTGATCCAGCTAAAGGCTGTTCTGGTAAGTTCTTGACTGCTGCAGCCAGGGTGTGTGCTCATTCTTTGGTGATAGAGGTGTCTACTTCGTTTACTTTTTTTTGTTTTTTGTTTTTTTTTTAGAAGATGGGGTTTCACCATGTTGGCCAGGCTGATCTTGAACTCCTGACCTCAGGTGATCCACCCACCTCGGCCTCCCAAAGTGCTAGGATTACAGGCGTGAGCCACCGCGCCCGGCCAGGTGGTAGAGGTGTCTAATCTGACCCCAGATAATTCCTCAATTTTTAGCTTATATTAGAGAAATTCCGTTTTTCCTACTTTAAGTTCCCAGTATATTTCTTAATATTTATATTGAATGTATAGTTTAAGCCATTTTAAGAACTATAAAAGTGATATATTTTATGGCAAAGTTTTAAAACCCAGAAAAATGTAAAGGGAAAGGTCAAAGTCCTCCTTACTCCCTAGAACACCCCAGCCCCTCTCCCAGTCCTGTTTTCCATAGGTAACTGCTGTTGGCAATTCTTTGTTTATAGAAAATGCCAGTAGGTATGCAAGGGTAAACATAGACTTTATATCCCTTATTTGTGATTTTAAAATCTTATAGGGTTATATTGTAACAAACGTTGAAAGGGTGCATATTAACTTGTGTTAAACATTGAGTAAATAGTATTGTCATGTTTTCATCATTTGAATAAAAGTATGCAGTAGAATTTCCTACACTAATTCTCAAGTGTGTATATGTGCAAATTTGTTTATATACAGATTTTCTTGATTAATTATTGAAGATAAGGTTTACTTCTTGTTTTCTTTCTAGTGTATGGCATATAATTGACAGTGAGAAATGGTGTCTTTAAGAAAAAAAGAATTTATGATTTGGGGTGGGAAATATCCACACTTTCCCTTTACGGAAAAAGTTTGCCAACTTCTTGGAAAAACATCCTGTTGAAAGGATATTTTAGATATGATATTGAAGAAAGGTACTGCATTGTTCATTTTCTCTAAGATTATAGAATTTATAAAGCTGTGAACTTCATTATCAGTAATTGAGATAATGGACTGTTCTCTGAATTTATGGCTTTCAGGACCTTAAATGTTTTTTTAAAAATTTATTTGTGAAAAGTTTAAGTCAACTAGGACTGAGTCCACGTAAATTTTTGAAGTGAGCACTCTTCAGTTTTGAACCCTTAGAGGTCATTTACGATGTTTTGGCATCAGATAACAAAAAATTCTTAAATGAGCAAATTTGATGTCATTTAAAAAAATTTTTTTTAAAAGCAGGGTCTTCATCACCCAAGCTGGAGTGCAGTGGTGCTGTTACAGCTCACTGCAGCCTTAACCTCCTGGGCTCAAGTGATGCTTTAAGTTTGTCCCACCTCAGCCTCCCTAGTAGCTGTGACCATAGGTGTGTGCCACTATGCCCAGCTGATTATTTTTTTTTCCGAGACAGGGTCTTGCTCTGTTGCCCAGGCTGGAGTGCAGTGGTGTGATCTCAGTTCACTCCAACCTCCGCCTCCAGGGTTCAAGCGATTCTCCTGCCTCAGCTGTAGCTGGGATTACAGACACACGCCACCAGGCCCGGCTAATTTTTGTATTTTTAGTAGGGACAGGGTTTTACCATGTTGACCAGGCTGGTCTCAAACTCTTGACCTCAAGTGATTTGCCCGCCTTCGCCTCCCAAAGTTCTGAGATATGCAGGCATCAACCACTGTGCCTGGCCAACAGCTAATTTTTAAAAAATCTTTTTTTGTGGAGTTGGGTATCCTTATATTGCCCAGGCTGGTCTCTAATTCTTGGGCTCAAATGATCTTCCTGCCTTCGACTTCCTGCCTCAGTCTCCCAAAATACTGTGATTACAGGTGTGGCCAAAATTTAATGTCTTATATACTAAAAGTCCAGAGGCTCAAGAATGATTAAATAATGACATCAAGGACAAAGACCCCTTCTCTTTCCAACTCTCTTCCCTGTGATTTTCCCCATTAACTTCATACTAAGACTACCCTTCCCTGTCCCAGTTTGGCTGCTGCAGAGGAATCAAAATGCTGAGGTTGGGGGATCACTTGAACAAGGCTACAGTGAGCCCCTTGTCCCATTTTGGCTGCTGCATCCCATCCATACACAGCAATATCCAAAGGAATAAGAGGAACTGTCTCTTCCAGAAACTCCCAGGCAGATGTCTTCTCAGCCTCTTTGGCCAGGATTGGGGCACATTCCATACCTAATTGGTCAACTGGCAAGGGTAATGGAATTGTCCTTTCTTCCAACTCTGTTCCTAATAGATGATTTTCTCTTTTTTCTTTTTCCTTCCTCCCTCCACCCCTCCCTCTTTCCCTGTCTCCCTAGGTGCCTCCCTCTCTGTCACCTCCCTGCTGCAGGAGTGCAGTGGTATGATCATAGCTTGCTGCAGCCTTGAACTCCAGGGCTCTGGCAGTCCTCCCACCTCAGCCTCTGGAGTAGCTAAGACTACATGTGCACACCACCATGCCTGGCTGATTTTAATTATTTTTAGAGATACGGTTTCACTCTGTTGCCCAGGCTAGTCTCAAACTTGTGACCTCAAGTGATCCTCCTGCCTCAGCCTCCTAAAGTGCAAGCAACCATACCGAGCCCCATTATTTTCATTATTCATCTATATCACATGTCTTTGTTTCTTTTTTACCCCCACCCAAAGTCATATCCAAAATGATCCATTACACATAGTCATATGTAGTGAGCTCATATCTTTGTGAGTACCAACTTCAGTTAAATTATGAAAGGAGAAGTGTTGATTCCTATTAAAATACTTGACAAATTGTGGTCCATGGGCTAAATCCAGCCTACTGCCTATTTTTTGTAAATAAAGTTTTATTTGAATACATCATAGCTTACTTGTTTACATATTCTCTATGGCTGCTTTCCTGCTACAACAGTAGAATAGTTTCAGCAGAGACTGTATGGCTTACGAAGCCTAAAATGTTTACTTGCCTGGCCCTTTACAGAAAAAGTTTGCCAACCACAGCTTTAAGATGTCAGTCGTACATTCAGACAGTTATTATGTGCCATGTACTTTGCATTTGAGGATGGAGAGATGAGTAAAACTGAGGAGTTCTCACTCTAATGGGAAGATAGATGTGCCATATTGTATTTATAAAGTGTGTTAAGTGCCTTTTTTTTTTTTTTTATAGATAGTGTCTGTGTTGCCCAGGCCAGAGTGCAGTGGCTTGATTATAGCTCACTGTGGCCTTAACCTCCAGGCGGAAGTGATCCCTCTACCTCAGCCTCCCAAGTAATTGGGACTATAGTGGCTCACTGCCACTCCCAGCTAACTTTTTAAATTTTTTTGTAGACACAGGATCTCACCATGTTGCCCAGGATGGTCTTTAAACTGCTGGGCTCAAATGATCCTTCGGCCTCGGGCTCCCAAAGTGTTGGGATTACAAACGTGAGCCACCATACCCTGCCAGTTAAGTGTTGTCACAGTGGTGTGTATAAATGAATTAATATTCAGTGCAGCAGCGTTTTAAGCACAGTTTTCTGTGATGTGGGTTCTGTAAGTTAACCAGAGTGGGTGTGTTTATAACCAAAAGTCCTGGTGAGTACGTGGATACATGAATGCAACATAAGGATTCTTTTTTTTTTTTTGAGACATAGTCTCACTCTGTCGACAGTTGCCAGGCTGGAGTGCAGTGGCGCAATCTCAGCTCACTGCAACCTCCACCTCCTGGGTTCAAGCAGTGCTGCCTCAGCCTCCCAAGTGGCTGGGACTATAGGCGCTCACCACCATGCCCAGCTAATTTTTGTATTTTTAATAGAGATGGTGTTCCAGCATGTTGGCCAGGATAGTCTCTATCTCTTGACCTCAGGTGATCCACCCACCTCGGCCTCCCAA
Organism: Cacajao melanocephalus; assembly: GCA_963573385.1. Classification (NCBI taxonomy): domain Eukaryota; kingdom Metazoa; phylum Chordata; class Mammalia; order Primates; family Pitheciidae; genus Cacajao; species Cacajao melanocephalus. The sequence goes on along the minus strand of CAUYLG010062892.1, from coordinate 205,900 downwards.
AGTGCTGGGATTACAGGCGTGAGCCATTGCACCCGGCCAGAAGTCTTGTTTTTTTTTTTTTTGAGAGAGAGTCTTACTTTGTCACCCAGGCTGGGGTGCATTGGCGTGATCTCAGCTCACTGCAACCTCTGGCTCCCAGGTTCATGCAGTTCAGCTGCCTCAGCCTCCCGAGTAGTTGGGACTACAGATGTGCTCCAGCATTCCTAATTTTTGTATTTTTAGTAGAGATGGGGTTTTGCCATGTTGGCCAGGCTGGTCTCGAACTCCTGACCTTAGGTGATCTACCCACCTCAGTCTCCCAAAGTGTTGGGATTACAGACGTGAGCCACTTTGCCTGGCCGTAAAGAGCTTTTGTTCATCCCTGTGTTCATGTTGGTTGTCTTTTCTTAGTGATGCTTATTTAGCTTGGTCATTTTACAACATGAAGGAGAGGAAACTATTGCCTTTGACAATAATCAACAGAAAAATTAAAATGAGTACTATGTGTAAGATCAGTTTACCAACAAAGTCAACAAACATTTTGAGGCCCAACTGTGAACCAGGCCGTCTATCAGTTTGTCTAAAAAGAGTTAATATCTAGAAAATTAGAAGCTTAATTTTTTACAGTGTTAGAAATGCCATGTAGCCTTGTTGACTGTATTAGGAAATGTTGTCTACTATAAGGATATTTAAGAAACATTGACTTTGTTCTGTTTTGAAAATAACCTATAATATCTGATGTTTCAAACCATATCAAGGGGAGAATTATTTGTGAGAATTATTTTGTGTTTGCTTCTTTCGTGTTATATAAGTGACTTTCATGAACCTATCTTCGTTTTTCCATTTCTAAACTTTTTTTTTTTTGAGACGGAGTCTCAGTTGCCAGACTGGACTGCAGTGGTGCAATCTCGGCTCACTGCAACCTCCGCTTCCCAGGTTCAAACAATTCTTCTGCCTTAGCCTCCAGAGTAACTGGGACTACAGGTGTGGGTGCCACCATGCCCAGCTAATTTTTGTATATTTAGTAGAGATGGGGTTTCACCACATTGGCCAGGATGGTCTTGATCTCGACCTCGTGATCCACCTGCCTCGGCCTCCCAAAGTGCTGGGATTACAGGCGTACGCCACTGCACCTGGCCCCATTTCTAAACATTTTTATGTGAATTTTTAATGTTTTCTTAAGAGTGAAATGAGGAAGTTGGACTGGATTTAGCTTTCTTTTAGTATTTAATAATTGCAAATGATAATATATTATTTTATTTTCTGCTCACCTTAGGAAAAATACAGATACAATTTTGCTTTTTAAATTTACAGAACTCTTAGAAGACATCCTAAATTCAGTGTAAAACTTTGGTATTAATATTGCAGTTCAGCTTTATAAATTTTAGAAATTTGCTTTACGTTTTCACTAACATATATATATATGTATATATATATATATACATATTACATGTTGAATATTGCATTTCCTTGAAAATATTCTTAAACCAGAAATCATTTCTACATGAGCAAGACTTAATATCTTATTTAAAACTGCCTCTCACCCTTACAGGAAATCCACTTACAGAGGTGATCATACCAGTTATTAATGTGCACTTAAAACATCTTTGAGGTAGTCTCTTGACCTGATAACAGTAGAGGAGAGAGCTTTAATAGTTGACTTCTTGAAAACCCCTAGTAATTGTTTGGAATGAACTTGTCTAGAATGACATCTGAGAAAAGTAGAGTAAGATAATTAAAAGAGCCCAAGATTAGGATTTAAAAGGACTTCTGACTTTGTTAAGTAGCCCTCTAATATTGAGCAAGTCATTTATTTGAATCTTAATTTCTTTTTCTGAAGAATGAGAGAAGTAACACCTGTCTTGGGCAGGAAACAGGAGGGCAGTTATTGTGAAGATTAGGAAGTGTAGGCAGAGTGGAGAGTGAGCATTCTACAAATGCTCCCTGTCTTCACTACCCTTCTTGCTTTTGGTCTTATTTCTTGCAAAATGGAGCTAAAAATTCTTGTCCTCTTTGCTTCACTTAGGGATGACATGGCATTATATAGGTAAAAGTACATTATTATTGCTATTAAATTTAGTATTAACACTGAGCTGACAGCATAATAAGCATAGTTCTTTGTATATTAAAGGTTTTAAACCTGGGGACCTATGGCCTTGCATGGGGGAAAAGTTACATCTTTATTTTTACATTTTTTTCTATTATGAATATAGACAGCATTAGCATTAGCAGTACAGTACCAGAGACTGTGTCTATTTTTTTATTTAATTTTTATTTTTTATAGAGATGGGGTCTCTGTTGCCCAGGCTGCAGTGTAGCTGCACAATCACTTCTCAGCTGAAGTGACCCTTTGGAATAACGGGCTACAGGCACACATCTCCACACCCAGCTAATTTTTTAAATTTTTTGTCAATATGGGGTCTTACTACATTGCCCAGACTGGTCTTGAACTCCTGGCCCCAAGCCATCTTCCTGCTTTGTTCTCCCAAATTGTTGAGATTTCTGGCATGAGCCTCCACACCCAGCCTGGAGACTGTTTCTATTAGAAATGGTAGATACTTTAATAATACATTAAAGCTGTCTCAAAATAACATACTGTTACTTAAAGTATTACAAAAGGAGCATATATATTACTATAAGTTTGTGTTTCTTATGCTTGGATAATTATATTCCAGTGTAATTGGTTTCTTTTTGTATTTTGTGCATGTATTTGTAACTTGGTGAATTTACAAATTGGCAGTAAATTGGCAGAGGAGTTCTCTTGGAATTTATTGGTCTGTGGAGAGACCACAATTATGTTCAGAGGTTCTGAGTCTCAAAAGGCAGAAAAACATTCAAATAATTAAAATTAGGTTTAGAGAAAACAATATCTCAAAAGTAAAATCAGGCAATCTGCTATGAATTATTGATGCTTCAGTGCTGGCACTGCATGGACCAGACTTTATAACACCTGTCTTACTGCCTGACAGGTGGGAGTCTTGTGCCACTGACTTAACAGAGCTCAATGTGTTAAGGGTGAGGCTATTTTTCCATTGTATTAGGTAAAAAGGAGACTGTTTGAGGGTCACCCTCAGAGTTAAGAGAATGTTTATTGTGGCTATTTCATCTCTAATGTGCGGCATTGTGTTTGAGTACATATTCATAAGAGTGATTTTCTGGAAATTGGAGATGTTTGCTGGCTGGCAGCATCTTTCAAGATGACTTGCTGGGTATGTTGCTGCTATGACTGTACTTTGTTGCTTCTGGAGGAGTAGGTATAGAAAAGAGGCAGGGCAAGACCACTTGAAGACATTTAAGAATGGCAGAAAATTAAGAATTTAATTGGTTTAATTAAGTTTAAACCAATAAACTTGCAGATTAAATTTAATTAAGAGAATTAAGAGTGGGGAGGAGGGAGTAAATTTTTATTAATTATTATGAGGGAAGATTGGAAATATACAAATATAAATATATGTCTTTGATATATAATGCTTTAGGCAGCTTATTTATTATTTTATTATTTATTTATTTTTGGCTCCCCACCTCTCCCTTTATTGTGAAAGACTAGGTTTTGTTTCAAGTTAGAGCTGGAACCCCAGAATATACATCTAGTTTTCTTTGCTTTCCATGTGACATTTTATGAAACTATCTATTCTACTACTAATAGATGCCAGTTTCAGTTAAAAACATATATTTGTAAACTAGAAATGTCTTTTTTTTTTTTTTTTAAAGTGTCATTCTGTCACCAAGGCTAGAGTGTGGTGGTATCATCTCAGCTCACTGCCACCTCCGCCTCCCGGGTTCAAGCAATTCTCCTGCCTCAGCTTCCTGAGTAGCTGGGACTACAGGTGTGAGCCATCATGCTTGACTAATTTTCATATTTTTACTAGAGAGAGGGTTTCACCATGTTGCCCAGGCTGGCCTTGAACTCCTAATCTCAAGTGATCCGCCTGCCTTGGCCTCCCAAAGTGCTGGGATTACAGGCATGAGCCACCATGCCTGGCCAGAAGTGTCTCATTGAGATTAACCAGTATTCTTTTGATATAAATATTTTCCATTAATCACTAAATTGGTGAAAACACTTAGATTTTAATAGCATTTATACATAGCTTTGTCCTAAAAAAATTTAAGGTGGAATTCTTATATCTAAGTATTATATAAGCTAATGAAAAATATATGTAAACAATTTCATGAAATATGATTTTGAAATTCTTCTCTCTGATTTTTAAAATTAGATACTTAACAAAACTCTGTTAAGTACTCAGTTTCTGTGTATCCAGACATTCTTTGTAATAATACCTGTGTTTTTCTGTGTTGACGGATGGGTAGCTACATATTCTACCTTTCCACTTAACCTTACCTAAATATTGACACAGTTTGTTTTAATAATATGGAAAAACAAACCCCCCACAACCCTGGAGTAGTCCATTATAGCACATAGTGTCCACACACATAGTGTCAACATTGCTTTGGTGATTGTAATCATTGGCTATTGTAAAAAATGCTGCTGTGAATATCTTGATACAGATCACAACTTGTTACATTCATTTTGTGGGGAGAAATATCTTCTGGAGGTTTATTACAGAAGCAGGATTTCATATTCAAAAAAGCTCAGTAGCTTTTGTTATGTGTTGTCTACTTTCTAGAAATATGGAGCTGGTATGTGGTGCTACCTGCAATACTTACCTACTTGTTTACCAACATTGTTTATCATCATTGGCATGCATAATTAATATTTATTTTGCTAGTTTAATGAGTATATCATTGGTAAAACATATGTAGTTTTAATCAGTGGAACATTTGTTTGTGTTTTTAACATAAGGTTTGTTTGTGACGTTTCTTATTGAACTGTTTACTGAGTGGAATCTCAGCAATATCGTTATTTATTTAACCATTTGATTACTTTGCATAACACCTTTGTTATACTGTTGCAGATTTTTCTACTCTTTTTTTTCTTTATTTGGGTATTTCTTTTATTTTGCCTGTGTAGAGATTTAAAATAAAATATATTTATCTGTTTTTATTATAACCTATATATTTTTCTTAGTCATATTATGTTATTCTTCCGAAACTAGAATTTTTTCCAAGTCTCTCTTTTTAAAAAAATAATTTAATAATTTTAATAATTTAATAATTTAAAGTATTAAAAAAACATACAGACAGGATCTTGCTATGTTTTCCAAGCTGGTCTTGAACTCCTGGGCTCAAGTAGTCCACCTATCTCAGTTCCCAAAGTGTGAGATTACAGGCATGAACCACTGCTCCTGCTTTCTTTTTGAAAAAAATATTAACCTACTTTCATTTTATTAAATGGTATTGTGAAGTTATGGGTCCAATTTTAGTTTACTTACTTAGAATAATTCTACTTTTTCATTGTAAGAAATTAGATTTTTAGGCCAGGAGCTGTGGCTCCCACCTGTAATCCCAGCACTTTGGGAGGCTGAGGCAAGCAGAACACCTGACATCAGGAGTTTGAGACCAGCCTGGGCAACATGGTGAAACCCCGTCTCTACTAAAAATACAAAAATTAGCCAGATGTGGCATGAGCCCGTAATCCCAGCTACTTGGGAAGCTGAGGCAGGAGAATCACTTGAACCTGGGAGGTGGAGTTTGCAGTGAGCCTAGATCGTATCAGTACACTCCAGCCTGGATGATAGAGCGAGACTCCATCCCACCCCACCTCCAAAAAAAAAAGTTAAGTTTTTTATTACAAAACCTCTACATTTTCATTTTACAAGTTTACATATTTCATTTTAGTTCTTAGAGCCTCTTAGTATTTTAGAATATAATTATTCTGGTCTTTTCATTCATTCCTTTTTTTCTATTTCTTTTTTATTTTAAAATTTAACAATATTTAACCTCGGTCTCCTGCATGTCATTCCTTAAAAAAAGAGTGATGGTATTCTATGGATTTTTAGAAATGTTTTTGTTTTATTTTTTTTAAGATGAGATTTCACGATGTTGGCCAGGATGGTCTTGATATCCTGACCTTGTGATCCTCCTGCTTTGGCCTCCCAAAGTGCTAGGATTACAGGTATGGGCCACCACGCCTGGCCTAATGTTTTATTTTTAACATTTTAGACAGAGTCTTGCTCTGTTGCCCAGGCTAGATTGTAGTGGTGTGATCATAACTCATTGCAGCCTCAGACTTCTGGGCTCATTCCATTTTCCTGCCTCAGCCTCTTGAGTAGCTAGTACTACATGTACACTCCACTATACCTGGTTAATTTTTATTTTTTATTTTTTGTAGAGATGTGGTCTTTTTGTTACCCAGGTTGGTCTTGAACTCCTGCCCTCAAGTCATCCTCCTGCCTTTGTGCTGGATTAGCGGTGTGAGCCACCATGCCTGGCTACTATGGATGGTTTTATAACCTGCCTTTTTACTTAGTGGTTTATTAATCTCTTCCTATATCATTTAGTATTTTTCTATAACATTTTGCTGGGCCGCATTGTGATAGTGGATGCTGTAGATATACCATGATTGACCTAACTAAACTCCCAGTTTTACATATACTTGTATAAATTGTACTATAATTAGAGTCTTTGTAACTGTATCATTATACACATTTGTTAATACTTTCTTCAGGTGTATTTCCACAAATGAAGTTAGTTAGCACTCCTTTAATATCCACAAAGAGGAAGACTGATATGTTGTAGGGCTCTGGATGCTAGGTGTTAAAAGACTTGTACTTTGGCCATTTATTGCCCATGTAACTTAGGACAAGCCATTTTGGCTCAGAATAAAAGTTTTAGTGATTGTATCACCAATTCAATAAAATGCTTATGTAATCTAGAAAACTCTTAAGGTTCAAAAAAATGGCCAAAGTTTTGATAGTGACATACATATCTTATATATGTGTGAAGAATTTGAATAAAATTGTTTTGTGAAATGTGAGATGAAGGAATTTTTCTGAACCGGTAGGTTATAGATCATTTTTTGTTTGTTTTTTGAGATGGTGTCTTGCTCTGTCGCCCAGGCTGGAGTGCATTGGTGATCTCAGCTCACTTCAACCTGTACTTTCCAGGCTGAAGCAGTCTTCCATCACCACGCCTGGCTAGGTTTTGTATTTATTTATCTACTTTTTTGGTAGAGACGGGGTTTTACCGTGTTGCCTAGGCTGGTCTCAAACTCCTGGGCTCAAGTGATCCTTCTACTTCTCAAATTGCTGGAATTACAGGTGTGAGCTATCGTGCCTGGCCTGGAGGGTATTTTAATCAAGACCTGAGATGATGAGATCTGAACTAAGGCAGTAATAGTAGTTGGGATGAAAAATGGGCATAGAATTTAAAAATTGGACTGAAATACATTTAGGTTCATTTAGGTGAGTGTAGATGAGAATAAGCTAGGAAATGATAAGAATTAAGAAATGAGAGGTTTATACCTCCAACAAAATTTCATTGCTTAGTGGTTCACGCCTGTAATCCCAGCACTCTGGGAGACCTAGGCGGGTAAATCACTTGAGGTCAAGAGTTTGAGCCCAGCCTGGCTAACATGATGATACCCTGTCTCTACTAAAAATACAAATATTAGCTGGGCATGGTGGTGGCTGCCTGTAGTACTAGCTGTGGAGGCTGAAGGAGGAGAATTGGTTGAACCCAGGAGGCAGAGGTTGCAGTGAGCCGAATTCACACCACAGCCATCACTGCACTTCAGCCTGAGCGGCAGAGCGAGACTCCACCTAAAAAAAAAAAAAAAAAAATCCCAGAAGGAAATTTTCTCTGGTAAGAGGTTTGTTGGTAGTCTGTTACTTGTGATTGAGTAGAATTTAGGGAAATGGCCTTACCTAAATTTCATTTTTATTACAACTTAGAGAATTTTCACTTTTATTAGTTATGGCATCTTTTTTTTTTTTTTTGAGACACAGTCTCACTCTGTCACTCAGGTTCTTCAAGTACAGTGGCACAATCTCGGCTCACTGCAATCTCTGCCTCCTGAGTTCACGTGATTCTCCTGCCTCAGCTTCCTGAGTAGCTGGGAGGATTACAGGCACCTGCCACCATGCCTGGCTGATTTTTATATTTCTGGTACAAACAGGATTTCACCATGTTGGCCAGTGTGCTCTTGAACTCCTGACCTCAAATGATCCGCCCGCCTCAGCATCCCAAAGTGCTGGGATGTACAGTCATGAGCCACCATACCTGGCCTTAGTTATGGCATCTTAAACAGCAGTTGATAACTTTTTTTATTTTTGGCTTATTTGTTTTTGAGACAGGGTCTTGCTGTGTTGCCCAGGTTGGAGTGTGCAGTGGTATGATCACTGCTCACTGCAGCTTCAGCCACTTGGGTTCAAGCAATTCTGTCACCTTGACATCCCAAAGTGCTGGGATTACAGGTCCCAAAGTGTTGGGATTACAGATGTGAGCCACTGTGTCTAGCTGAATGCAGGGTGTTAGTGTGCAAGAGCTTTGCCTGTTTTGTACACATTGGGTGAATAAGCTGTTCATATTTTTCTCTACTTGTATTTTCAAGCTTACAGGAAGGAAAAATAAGCCAGGTGCAGTGGCTTATGCCTGTAATCGTAGCACTTTGGGAGGCTCAGAGGATTGCCTGAGGCCAGGAGTTTGAGACAGCCTTAGCAATATAGGGCGACCCTGCCTCTACAAAAAAGTACAATAAAAAAACCAGCTGGGCATGGTGGCACATGATCCTAGCTGCTCGAGAGGCCAAGGCAGGAGGATCACTTGAGCCTGGGACATTTCGGTTGCAGTGAGCTGTGATGTCACCACTCTACTCCAGCCTGCATGTCAGAATGAGACCCTGTCTTAAAAAAAATAAAAATTAGTTTCTTGTTATTTTTCTGTAGCTTACATTAATCAGAATTTCCTTTTGTTTTTGGCAGTACAGAGAAAAACATTGAAAATTATTCTTAAGCTCTTTTAGAATCTGAATCCATGTATCTTCACTTTTATTGTTCCTTTCTCTAACATCCTGGGTACAGAGATGAACCTGACACAGAGAGAGAGCTTTTGGGCTCTTAGCAATGATATTTCCTTGCTCTTTGTTGTCTGTAATTAAATTAAAACTTCTGGTAGATCAGTGTCTTTATACCATGTTATTTGAGATGTGTGGTATTTTTAATTTTGGATTTCAGTCTTTTTAGGGAATGCGCAATGCTAGTAGAAGACCTTGAAAATTAGAATGAAATCACTCCTTGTTACTTTTAAAATATTTTAATTTATATCTTATACAAATTATAGTTACAATAGAAACCTTATTTAAAAAGATAATAGATTATGCCTTTTTTTTTTTTTTAACAGAAATTGACAACAGAATTCATAGAAGTGAAGAATTTTTAAGAAGGTAACAAAAAGAGAACGAAAATGCCGAAACCAGTAAGTTATTTTATTACATTTGACACTGTCTACATAGTAATGTTGGGGTTCAGGGGTTTCTCCAGGGTTCTTGGTCTCCTGCTCTCTCAAGAATGAGAGGGGACCAGGTGCGCTCGCAAAGTAAATACTGGACCCCAAACAGTGTTTTTGCAGAAAGTGAATTTATTTTAGGTGGAGAAAGTGTGTGTGTGTGTGTGTGTGTGTGTGCGTGTGTAAGGGGACTCCAGAGGGAAAATCCAAGAGAGAGAAAGACAGCTTCCACGAGAGAGTTTGTGTGTGTGTGTGTGTGTGTGTGTGTAAGGGGACTCCAGAGGGAAAATCCAGGAGATAGAAAGACAACTTCCATGAGAGAGTTCATGGAAGGGGATTCAAACATGGAATCCAGTGGGTTGAGGAAGAAGGGGACTTTTAACCTGGGAGGAGCCCCCACCTTCTCCAAGACCTCTGGCCAGTGAAAGGAGTTCCTTAGAACTTCCACTGGAGTGATTGATTTTTGACTCTTTCCCACCCCAGCGAAAATTTAAAGACAGTTAAATCTCCTGGATGGAGGGAGATTGGAGCGGGGCATGGCACTGGGAAGTTCTTGCCCTTAAAATCACGCCCCCTTGTGGACCTGGAAAGAGAACACCTTCCCTCAATAAGATACCATTCAATTCTTTTTGGAACAAGGCATAGAATTTTGGTAGAGTTGTTAGGAAGAAAAAGGTACTGATACTACTGTTACTTGTTTTTAGATTAATATGGCTAGAGCATAGTATTATGTGGTCATGACTTCTAGGTTAAACTCTTAGTTCTTAGCTTGGTTCTGCCTCTAATCTGGGTTACCTTTGTTAATTTAGCCCAATCTGTCCAATTTTTCATTTCCTCACGTATAAAATGGGAATGTAATTAGTTACCCTAGGGAATATGGTAAAGGTTAGTAGAATCTGGTATATATATTTAGTGCCCAGTAAATGATAAAAGCAAAGTTTGAAAAATGAAGCAACAGCATTTCTAACAGCATAAAAAAAATGACATATTTAGGAATAAATGTACAAATGCTGTGTAAGAGCTCTACACTGAAAACTAGCTGTAAGGAATTAAAGATTTAAATATATAGAGAACTGTAAAATGTGTATAGATATCTTTATAAACTTGTATTAAGATGTTAGTTTTCCATAAAAGTTTTGTAAATGAAATTCAGTTCCAGTCAGTTGAATCCAGGCAGTCTTCTTTGATTAAAATTGATTAGCTGATTCTAAAATATATTAATATATGGATATGCCAAAATGTGTACGGAATAGCTAAAGCAATTTACAAAAAAAGAAAACTTAAACTCTTGGATTTCAGGAGTTATTCTTAAGTCACTAAAGTAAGACATTGAGTTACTGATGAAAGAATAAATAGACTAATAGTATTGGTGAAACGAAAATACACCAATGCACATACATACACACATATGTATTCATTAGATTCTTGACAAGGGTGTCACACAATTCAATGGGGAACTGCAATTATTTTCGACAAATGATATTGGCACAAAGGGTTATCCATACAGAAAAACGTGAACATTGACTCTTGTCTCACAGTTTACACAAACATAAACTGGTAATAATCCAGTGTAGATAAGGATGTGGAGCAGCTGTGACTCCATTGTATTTCTGGTAGGAATATGACTGTTTACAGCCAATTTGGAAAACTCTTTGCCAGTATAATTGAGTGGAGAGTGTTATATTATTCCTTAAAAAGTCAAAATTATATATGCAGTTGGGTATCAATTGTGTGTTGTTGGTTCATTAACAATTCTGGAAGTATAGAACTTGCCCTGTGGAGAAAACAACTCTTGAAGCTAGATAAGTTTCAGAATGTGGAAGTTTTTGGGTTTTAGAAAGGTGAATTTACAATATATTAGGTGCATATGGCATTATATCATGAAACTCCTGTCAAGGTCTATGGCATCATCTCTAAAGTATTAATATTTCTATAGATTGATGTGTGAATAGTCACGTGAGGTAGAATAAATTAATTCACTACATACAAGTGATAGTCTCGTGTCACTTTGTGTCAGATTTTTGCTCAAAATTAACTAATCTTCAGTTTTCAATGCTTTTAGGACGTCAAAATTACGGAATAGGGACTGTGGGCCCATATTTACAGTAGCCACAAAGCCATGATGATCTAGGAGAAAACATCTAACAAATGAGTAAAGTGATTTATATGGAGCAAATTATAAGCAAAGGGATTTATATGAAGCAAATTATAAGCTCTTTATTTTAAAAGATTTTGAAAATCATTAAAGGAGGTCTAAATCAATGTACAATGAGAAAACCATAGTCATGTATAGAGTCAATATTAATAAAAGTGTTAATTCTTAACCAAAGATGCCGAAGAATTTCATCTTGTTCCAATACTAAATCATAAATGGGATATTTTGTAAAGTTCACAGTTTTGTATGGAGCCAAGAGCAAAGATAATAGTCAAAATAGTTCTGAAGAATAATGCAAACTTGCCCTACCAGATATCAAGACTTATTTAAAGAAATACAAATCAAGACAATAAGATATTAAAAGTAGTTTAATTGACCAGCAGAACAAAATTAGATCCACACTTATGCATATATTTGATTTGTGACAGCACAGAGTTTGGAGACTAAATGAACTAATTAATTATATTGGAATTTTTTTAAAATCCTGATATTTTCATTCATATGGAGATTAAAAATGAAATTGGACCTCTATCATCATAAGCAAAAGTTATTGAAAATTATAAAATTCAAAATAATAAATATATGAATATCCTTATGACTCCAGAGTATGGAAGGATTTCTTAAGGGTGGCAAAAAATTGGACAGGTACAGTGGCTGATGCCTGTAATCCCAGCACTTTGGGAGGCTGAGGCAGGTGGATCACTCAGGTGAGGAGTTCAAGACCAGCCTGGCCAACATGGTGAAACCCAATTTCCTCTAAAAATAACAAACATTAGTCAGGCATGGTGGTGCATACCTGTAATCCCAGCTACTTGGGAGGCTGAGGCAGGAGAATTGCTTAAACCTGGAAGGTGGAGGTTGCAGTGAGCTGAAATCACGTCACTGTACTTTACCCTGGGCAACAGAGTGAGATGCTATCCTCCCCCACTGCCAAAAAAGAATGGAAAAAATTGGTATCTGTGTGTAAAATATTTATGAATTCAACATTAACATTAAGAATGTCAGTTTATCATAAAGGACACTGAAGAAAGTAAAACAACAAATCACAATATGGGAGGTTTTTTTTGTAAGAAATAACCAACAAAGGATCAGTATCAAGAATATATAAAGACTTCCTACGTAAAAGTAAGAAAAAAACAGCTCAATAGAAAAATAAAGTCATATGTGTGAACAGACATTCAAAGATGAGAATGAGTGGTCAGTTAAACATACTGTGTTAGTTTTCCATTGGTCTATGATGAATTACCACAAATTTAGTGTTATGAAACAGCACCCATGTATTATCCCACAGTTTTATAGGTTAGAAATCTGGGATGATGTGACTGAGTTCCCTGCTCAACGTCTTATAAGGCTGAAAACAAGGTGTAACTTATTCTGCAACCAGCCAGTTAGATTGGTTAGCTTAGGCCCTCCTAGATAATCTTCCTGTCCTAAGGTCAGCTGAATAGTAATCTTAAGTACTTCTGCAAAATCCCTTTTACCGTGTAATGCAACATAATCATGAGCATGACACCAGGGGCCATCTTAAAATTCTGTATACCACATGCCATATACAATAATGTAGACTTCATCAGCAATTGTGGATCCTACTTTAAGGCCATATTGAGATATCATTTTCTGCTAACTGAATTGTCAGATATTAACAAATCTGATTATATCCACTGTTCCTGGAAATACAGAACAGCAAGAATTCTTATGCAACGCTGATGGGAGTATACATTGACACAGTTACATTGTACAGTTCAACATTATGTGGTAAAGTAGGTGTGCACACTTTATTACTCAAGAATTCTGAGTATATTCTGGAGAAATTCTGACACTCAGAATTTGTACAAGATGTACAAGATGTTCATGGCAGTATTGTTCTTAATAGCCAAAAAATTGGAAACGGTGTTCATTGACAGGAAAATGGGTGAGTAAATTTTTGTTTGGCCACATGCAGAATGTTGCATAGCAGTGAAAATTCTTATTACAGAAACATCAATGAATCTTAGAAACATATGAAAAATTAAACTAGGGTAGTGAAATCTTAAAGAATTTATTGAAGTAGAATATACGTACCAAAGAGAATATATGAGAAGTGTGTAGTATAGTAGTTCCAGCCACAAGGGAGGCTGAGGCGGTAGAATCGCTTGAGCCCAGGAGGTTGAGGCTGCAGTGAGCTGGGATTGTGCCACTGCGCTCCAGCCTAGGCAATGGGGAAAAAAAGTGTGTAGTTGATGAATTTTCATAAAGTGAATATACCCATGTAAGCATTGCCCACATCAAGAAAGAAAATTTGATTAACAAATATTGTGCAGTTATAATACAGCTAAAAACCAAGAAAAGTGAAGCTATTTTACATATACAGAACTACATTTATGTTAGAACCATTTTTTTTTTAAGCAAGAGAATAACAAAATTTAGGTCCGTGGTTACCTGTTGGTATTTACAATGAAGAAGTACAGTGGTATATGCAACATTACCATTTCTTGTTATTCAGTTGGATGGTGGATTTATGGGTTTCATTTTATTCTTCATTGTTTATATATGATACATGTTTTGTATATGTCATCTCTTAATAAAATACTGTTTTAGAAAAAAAATAAGATTACTTTAAAGAAGGATAAATCTAAGATTTAATTACGGAAGTTATTCCAGGTGAAAGCCATAACATGTGCTGAGGGTGTGATTGTTAGTAAGACATATGGAGAAATAAGAAGTCTGATACAGAGTTTTTATAGTGTGAGTTAAAGTTAGAAAGATAAAATGGCACAAGCTCTGTCCTCAGTAAATCTACAGGCTGATGGCAAAAGATACTTAAAAACAAATGCAGTAATATATATTAATAAAAACTTTAAATACAATTGTTACAGAAACAAAGTAGGAATTGCTACAGGTTTATACTGGTGAAGGGAAAAGTAAAGAATGTTAGAAAATAGATACAGAAACAGCATATGAAATATGGGAAAATTCAAGGAGAAGTAAGTTAATATATACACCATGGAATAGTATGCAGCCATAAAAAACAATGAGTTAGTGTCCTTTGTAGGGACATGGATGGATCTGTAAATCATCATTCTCAGCAAACTGACACAAGAACAGAAATTCAAACACCACATATTCTCACTCATAGGCGGGTGTTGAACAACGAGAACACATGGACACGGGGAGGGGAGCATCGCAGGCTGGGGTCTGTTGGAGGGGGTGCCAAGGGAGGGACAGCGGACGGTTGGGGACGTCGGGAGGGATAACATGGGGAGAAATGGCAGATGTAGGTGATGGGGGGATGGAGGCAGCAAACCACGTTGCCACGTGTGTACCTGTGCAACAGTCCTGCATGATCTGTACATGTACCCCAGAATCTAAAGTACAATAAAAAAATATATATATATTTAAAAGTTAAAAAGATGTATTTGGATCACGTGAGGAATTCTAGGTGAAGATACTATTCTGCGGTAAAAATTATTTTGGTAAGACATGTTAGTTTTTGAGATCTTAGAAAGGTATTTACACATGAAAATTATTCTTTAACAGAGTTAAGAGCTGAGCATGGCAGTACATGCCTGTCTCTTAGCTACTTGGTAGATTGAGATGGGATTATAGACTTGAGTCCAGGAGATCAAGGTTGCCGTGTGCCACGATTGCACCCATGAATGGCCACTGCACTCCAGCCTGAGCACAACATAGTGAGATCCTGTCTCTAAAAACAACAATGAAAAATAGAGTCTAGCAAATAAAGCATTGTAGATAAATGCTTTTCTAAAGTGAAGAATGTGTTTACAGTATGAATAAAATGAAGTCTGATTTTTAGGATTTTTATGTTGAAAGAAATATGGGATAGTGAGTCAGATTCAAAGCATTTGGAGTTATACCTCAGTTTAAATACCTGCTTTGCCGTTTTTGTTTTGTTTTTGGAGACAGGGTCTGGCTGTGTTGCACAGGCCAAAGTGCAGTGGCATAATCGTAGATAGATACAATCATAGCTCACTGCAGCCCTCAAACTCGTAGGCTCAAGTGATCTTCCCAACTCAGCCTCTTGGACATAACAGGCACATGCCACCACACCCAACTAATTTTTAAATTTTTCATAGAGACATAGTTTTGCTGTGTTGCCCAGGCTGGTCTCAAACTCCTGGCTCCAAGAGATCCTCCCACCTTGGCCTTCCAAAGTGCTGGGACTAAAGGTGTGAGCTACCACTTCCAGCTCTTGCTCTGCCTTTTAATATCTATGTCTCCTTAGCTGAATAATGGAAATTCTTTGTGTTTCTTTAGAAATAAAGGTAGTATCTCCTAGTATGGTAGCAAGGGCTAAATGATAGTATTGAAAGCCTGTAGCTTAGTGCCCAGTGTATGTTAAGCATTCAATAGATGTTTCTAAATGAGGACTTTATATGCTTTTCAAATACAAGTTTTTCAAATAGATTTAAGATTTCTTGTGATAAAAATAAAACTTTATCACTTTAATAAAGAATATCATAAAAATGTTTTCTCATGCCTGATAACTTAGTATATACTCTTTTCTACTATTCCTTTTGTTTTTATTACAGATCAACGTAAGAGTAACTACAATGGATGCTGAGCTGGAATTTGCCATTCAGCCCAATACAACTGGCAAACAACTTTTTGACCAGGTATCGTTTAACTGCATGAAATATGCAACTTTTGATACCATAGTGTGAATGTTGTTACATACCTCTTTCTCTATTTTTCTGTTCTTTTGCTGATAATCCAACAATATAGCACTTGGAATTTTTCATGGTAGCTATTCAGATACCCCTACTACAGCAGTAGGGATATTCTTTATTCTTTTACATGCCAACATTTGTGGGAGAGGACTTCTCGAAAATAATTTTCAGCAGTCATTTAACATCTGTGAAAATCATTGTGATGGTGACTAAAAGGGATTCAAGAATAATCTACAAAGTTGAGTGAAATGAGTAGGAATCATGGGCAGAAGAGACAGCAGGAGTGAAAGCATAGGGAATTACAGGTAGAGAGCATCCCTTACCCAAAATGCTTGGGACTAGAAGCGTTTAAGATTTTGGATTTTTTTTTAGATTTTGGAATATTTGCATATGTATCATGAGATATCTTGGGGATGGGACCCAAGTCTAAACACAAAATTCATTTATGTTTCGTGTATAACTTAGACACATAGACTGAAAGTAATTTTATAAAATACTTCAAATAATTTTATGCATGGGCTGGGCCTGGTAGCTCACACTTATAATATCAGCACTTTGGGAGGCTGAGGCAGGCAGATCACCTGAGATCAGGAGTTTGAGATCAGCCTGACCAACATGGAGGAAACCCATCTCTACTAAAAATAGAAAATTAGCTGAGAGTGGTGGCGCATGACTGTAATCCCAGCTACTTGGGAGGCTGAAGCAGGAGAATTGCTTGAACCCGGGAGGCAGAGGTTGCAGTGAGCCGAGATTGCGCCGTTGCTCACCAGCCTGGGCACCAAGAGTGAAGCTCAATCTCAAAATAGTAATAATAAAAATAATAATAATGATAATAATATTATGCATGAAATAAAATTGATACTGAGTTTTTACTTCGACCCATCACATTAGGTTAGATGTGGAACTTTCCACTTGCAGAGTCATGTTGGTACTGAAGAGGTTTCAGATTTTGCAGCATTTCAGATTTTGGATTTTTACATTAGGGATGCTCAACCTGTATAGGCTATAAGGAGATAACGAACAATTTGGTGTCGTAGGTTCATAATGTATGAGGCAAACAAAGATTGGGATATGGAGGTCAGGTATCTGGTATGTTAAGGAACTGGGACTACTGATCTTATCTTTCTTCTCAGTCTTGGGTATGCATTAGAGTCACCTGTGGAGCTTAAAAAAAGAAGGGAGGAGACAGTGCCTGGAAAACCCCTTCCAGAGGTGCTGATTTAATTGTCTGTGCCTACTCTAAATCATCATAATATTTTAAAATTTTAGCTTGCCAGGTAATGTTGTATTGCAATGTGAGAAAGTTTTACTGAGAAAATAAGGTAAGAGATTGTTCCCAGGGGTCAAGGAAGGTGGTATATCATGCATGGCATGAAACTTAGAGGAGGATAACTTTTACGTGAACTTTACATATACTTTTGCTTAGGAGTAGGAGAGTAATAGCT
This sequence comes from Cacajao melanocephalus, assembly GCA_963573385.1. Classification (NCBI taxonomy): domain Eukaryota; kingdom Metazoa; phylum Chordata; class Mammalia; order Primates; family Pitheciidae; genus Cacajao; species Cacajao melanocephalus. Next base: position 188,312 of record CAUYLG010062892.1, on the reverse strand, counting down.
TGTATTCAGAATAACTTGATCTTATAGAATGAAAGAGTTTCTAGCATTTCAGCAATAAGTAACATGAGATACCTTGGGTTTGTTAGTTGTCATGCTATCAAATGCAGATTCAAATCTGATGAAATAAAAATTTTAAATTCTGAAAAGTTGCTTCTTCTCCTGACAAATAATATACTTAATCCCCTGATTAGGTAATTCATAAATTTAAAAGTCCTGCTAAGGTCTTTTTGGATGATGAAAGGCTTTTCATGTGGATGAGCAAATTTTTAAAGCAAAATCAAAGAGCTGAGTTCACCATACCTTGTGAACCAATCTCCACTTCTTTTTGTCTTTTTTCCAAACCACTTTTGTTCTGGTATAATATCCACTTCTGTTGATTCTTCTAAGACTCCTGTTTGAATATATAGTCTATCTTGAATAAAAATGTGAATAGAGTTAGCATTTATTATACTTCATAGCAAATTGAAATGTTATTTATAGTAAGTGAAATGTTTGTGGCAGCCAAAAACTAATCAGCAAGTTATTCTTTTTGGTATTGGATGCTAAGAAATAAAACTTATTTTTTATTAAGTAGAGTTACTTTCACTTGGATCAGAAAATGAAACCTCATTTATTATAGGGCAGTAATGTGTAGTGGCTTAGTAGTATGGGCACTGGGGCCACACTGCCTGCAGTAGTTCCAGTTGTACCTGTTTGACTTTGGACAAATTAATCTCTTTGCCTTATTTTTCTTGCTTGTACAATCAGGATGATGGTAACATTACTTCTTTAGAGGTTTATTGTGAGAATTAAGTGAAAATCTATATAAAGTGTGTAGAACAGTATTTGATAGCTTTATGTGTATCTCTGTTTATATAGATATATACAGTGTTAATGCTGCATAATGATGTTTCTGTCAACGACAGGCCGCATATCCCGTAGTGGTCCCACAAGATTGTAATACCATATTTTTACTGTACGTTTTCTATGTTTAGGTATGTTTAAATACATAAATACTTATAGTTGTGTTAGAGTTGCCTACAGTATTCAGTATAGTAACATGCTGTGCAGGTTTGTAGACTATGAGCAATTGGCTATACCATATAGCCTAGTTGTGTAGTAGGCTGTGCCATCTATGTTTGTTCAAGTATACTCTATTATGTTCATACAATGATGCAATTGTCTAATGATGCTTTTCTCAGAATGTATTTCCATCATTAAGCAACACTGACTACACACACACACACACACACTTCATATTGTAAATAGTCTAGATTATTATTTACTTAAAATAATTTTTTTTGGGATAGAATCTCACTCCTGTTGTCCAGGCTGGAATGCAGTGTTACAGTCTCGGCTCACGGTAACCTCTGTCTCCCAGGCTCAAGCGATCCTCCCACCTTAGCCCCCGACTAATTTTTTTTTATTTTTGGTAGAGATGAGGTTTTGCCATGTTGCCCAGGTTGGTCTTGAACTCCTGAGCTCAAGTTATCCGCTTGCCTTGGCCTCCCAAAGTGCTGGGATTATAGGCGTGAGCCACCATCCGACCTGGTCTAGATTATTGAGTATTCTTATCTGTTATGGACTGTTCTCAGCAGTTCTTTAGTCCCTGTTCTATTTCCTGACTGCTTTTCTTGAACTCAAATGCAAGGATCTAAAGGCAGGCCTTACTTTTGTATATAGTGTGTATGTAATGAGCTGGCAGCTTCAGGTCAAGCCAGGGGTAAACTGCGTCCTCTAAAATGAGAGCACATAGCTTCATGAGTCCATGTGTAGCAAAGCCCCATGTCTGATTATGATGTTAGATCAAGGGCAGCTGCTCTGTGTTGGGGACTCTGAGTTCTTGAAGTCCTTTGGTTTGCTTCTTGCTGACTCTTCTTGACTAGCCTTCTCCTCTAGCTGCTTCTTGTGCGATTAAAGTACAGTGTGAGTGTTCACACCACCCAAAGAGTGTGTAAGAACATCTGTTAGGGTGAAAGAAGTATTAAAATATATTTTTAGGCTGATGAAGTAGCTCACGCCTGTAATCCCAGCCCTTTGGGAGGCCAAGGCAGGTGGATTATTTGAGGTCAGGAGTTTGAGACCAGCCTGTCCAACATTGCAAAACTCTATTTATACTAAAAATACATTAGCTGGGCGTGGTGTCATGCACCTTTAATTCCAGCCACTCAGGAGGCCGAGGTGGGAGAGTTGCTGAAATCTGGGAAGCGGAGGTACTCCATCTTGGGCAACAGAGTGAAACTCCATCTAAAAAAAAAAGATATATCTATCTGTCTATCTGTCTATCTATCTATCTATCTATCTACACACACATATATATATAATATTTTATATAAAATCATTTCCAAACTGTTTAAAAATATATATGCTTTATAGTGTATTAGCATGACAGTAATTTGTAAATAAATATACATATATTATAGTTATGTGCCCAAGGAGTTTCACTTGTAGAAGTATGTGATCAAAAGTTTGTGGATGCTCAAAGGATAGCCTCACAAAAATATATTAACTTAAAAAAATAATTCTAGGAGCACCTAAACCGCTGGGGAGATAGGGCCTATTAGGGCCTTTCACAGCTGAGCTCTCTTGTTCCTTGTATCTGTTTAATAAAGTTAGTTTAGCTGTTATCTCTTGTGCCCACTGTGGTACATCTCCCTTTTACTTACCCAGCATTGTGAATCTCTTAGAGTATGGGGGCAGAAGCTGAGGCCAGCTGCTTTGTTATACTTGTCGCTGCTGCTTTTGACCTGTACATTCTTACTCCTGTACTCTGAGCTTGAATGTTTTCTATGGCACTGTTGGGGCAACCTATCTTTTACCAAAGTTAGATTATTTGGGATCTTCTTTTGTCCACATCGAATTTTTCATTGTTTGGCATTGATCAGCTTTTGCATTATCAATATGAGACTTTATATTCCACATCTTCCAGAAATGTCTTATTTTCAGTTTTTTTTATTTTTTGAGACAGGGTCTTGCTCTGTCACTCAGGCTGGAGTGCAGTGGCATAATAACAGCTCACTGCAGCCTTGACCTCCTGGGCTCAAACAGTCCTCCCACCTCAGCCTCCTGAGTAGCTAGAACTACAGATTTACATGACCACACTCAGCTAATTTTTTTTTTTTTAAAGAGACAAGGACTCCCTACGTTGCCCAGGCTGTTCTGAAACTCCTGAGCTCCTCCTGCCTTGGCCTTCTAAAGTGTTGGGATCACAGGCATGAGCCACTGTGCCCAGCCATTGTTTTTTATCTGTGTCATTTCAGTGAAAATTTTCAAGAATGAGAAAGTAAACAGAAGGGTTCAGTTTTCTGTCTTGAAACCAAAAGCCTGGAATGGTTTAAGATTTGTGTGTGTGTGTGTGTGTGTGTGTGTGTGTGTGTGTGTGTGTGTGTGTGTTTTGAGATGGAGTATCACTCTGGCACCCAGGCTGGAGTACAGTGGTGTGAACTCGGCTCACTGCAGCCTCTGCCTCCTGGGCTCAAGCAATTCTCCTGTCTTAGCCTGTTGAATAACTGGGATTATAGGTGGTGTGCACCACCAGGACTGTCTAATTTTTGTATTTTTGGTAGAGATGGGATTTCACCATGTAGGCCAGGCTGGTCTTGAACTCTTGTCCTCTAGTGATCCAGCCACCTTGGCCTCCCAAAGTGCTGGGATTACAGGCATGAGCCACTGTACCCTGCCAAATGTTTTAAGATAATTTTTTGAAAAACAGACTGGGCTCAAAGGTTCACGCCTGTAATCTCAACACTTTGGGAGGCTGAGGCAGGCAGATCGTCTGAACTCAGGAGATCAAGACCAGCCTGGGCAACATGAGACCGTGTCTCTACTAAAAATAGAAAAAAATTACTGTGTTTGGTGGTGCACATTTGTGGTCCCAGCTACTCAGGAGGCTGAGGTGGGAAAATTACTTGAGCCCTGGGTGGGGGGTGTGGAAGTTGCCATGAACTGAGATTGCACCACAGCACTTCCAGCCTGAGTGATGGAGCAAGATCCTATCTCAAAAAACAAACAAACAAAAAAACAAAAAAACAAATTAAGGGCTGAGTGCACAGTGGCTTACATCTATAATCCCAGCATTTGAGAGGCTGAAGTGGGAGAATCACTTGAGGCCAGGAGTTTAAGACCAACCTTGGCAACATAGCAAGAACGCTGCCTCTACAGAAAAAAGAAACGTTAACTGGATGTGGTGGCATGTGCCAGGGTACAGTGGCTATTCAGGAGGCTGAGGCAGGAGGATGGCTTCAGCCCAGGAGGTCAAGGCTCCAGTGAACCATGAATTGTACCACTGTACTCTAATGTGGGTAGAGTGAGACCCTGTTTTTAAAAAAAAAAAAAGCAAAAAAATCCCCCAAAACTAAAAATGTTTATTAAGAACTGATAATGAATCTTTCTATAAAGCTTTTAAAATGTTAATGAACTTTTACCTCCCCTGGCTCGTTTTCCTCATTTTAAATATAGATTTTTAAAAAACTATATGCTTTTGTTAAGTGTGGACAAGTCCTAGGTGTATGTCCTAACTCCACCACTTTATTTACTGTAATACTTTCGAGTGCCTACCACAGGCTAATCATTCTGTGAGATACCATGGATTTTAAGACAAATAAATCAATAATATCTGTCCATAAGTATTATGCAGTCAAGGAGGGTAAATAGACACACTGCTAATAACACGATGATAATAGAGTAAGTATTCTAATAGCAGGATAGATAAAGTCCTATGGGAATATCAGGGAACAAGTGATTAATTTTATCTAGATGATAGGAGAGCTTTATTCACAGAAGGCATATTAGTTGAGCTAGTCCTTAAAGAATAAATTATTTTAACAGGTCATAAAAGTACAGAAGATCCATTCTAGGCAAAAGAAAAAACAGGAGCAAAAATGTAGAAGGGTGGAATTTATGGTATGTTCCAGGAATGGTTTCTTGCTCAGTGAAAGTAGAACACAGAATATATCAGACACTTTTTTTTTTTTAAATTCAGTCTCCATAGAGTCTGTCAAAAATTGCCAATGTTGACTATATTGCAAGTCGTCACAGCGGAGTATTGGGAAAAGTTTTCAATTAGCAATAATCGTGCTTGGATAAACTTCATTGGCTACTATACTGCTGTGCAAAGCTATATCAGACACTTTTCTTGTCACCAAAATGATACCGTTTGCCCTAAATATACCAATAGGGTACTTGTGGGGGTAAATGGAAATAGAAATGTAGGATTATGAAAATTATATGTGTATTTTCAAGACTCTTGTTATTTGTTGAGGTCATGATAGATAAGAAAAAAGGGGGTATGAAAAAGTGGATCAAGTAAGAGGATTGAAGTGACACTAGAAAATTGAGTGTAGAGGCCGGGTGCAGTGGCTTATGCCTGTAATCACAGCACTTTGGGAGGCCAAGGCAGACAGATCACCTGAGGTCAGGAGTTCGAGATCAGCCTGGCCAACATGATGAAACCCCATCTCTACTAAAAATACAAACAATTAGCTGGGTGTGGTGGTGCATGCCAGTAATCACAGCTGCTTGCGAGGCTGAGGCAGGAGAATCGCTTGAAGGGAGACGGAAGTTCCAGTGAGCCGAGATCATGCCATTGCACTCCAGCTTGGGCAACAAGAGCAGTAAAAACTCCTTCTCAAAAAAAAAAAAAAATGAGCATAGAAAACTTGAATTTGAGTTTTTAAAAATGTTCCTTTGTTAAATTTAACCTTTTCTATGGCAAAGAAATATGTGTATACCTGTATAGTTTTGTTCTTCTTTTGAAGTGTAATATCATCTAGAGTCAATGTGTACGTTGAACTGAAATTGGTTTTTTCTTGTTGCGTTTTAGGTGGTGAAAACAGTTGGTTTGCGTGAGGTCTGGTTTTTTGGGCTGCAGTATGTAGACAGCAAAGGTTATTCTACATGGCTTAAACTAAATAAAAAGGTAAAATACGTACAATAACATTAATAATTATGTTAAGTTGAAATTATGAATTTGTGCTGGAAAAGCTAACAGTCTGACTGATTCCAAGCTTCTTTTTGTAGTTATCTATTAATTGTTAAGCGGTATCATATGTTTTTAATTCAGTCAGACACCAACAGCTTACCATCTCAAAAAAAAAAAAAAAAAAGAGATACTTACTTTTCCTATTTGAAAACTTAGCATGTAACAGATATTAAAGCAAGTGTTACAGATGGCATACTAAATGCTTCAATTTTGATGTAAACATCTGTAAGATAAGCTTCTCAAGAATACGAAGAAACGTTTTCAATTGGTTATTAGAATCTGAGTTTATTTTATTATTATTATTTTATTTTTATAGAGATGGAGTTTCAACATCTTGGCCAGGCTGGTCTCGAACTCCTGACCTTGTGATCCACCCGCCTCGGCCTCCCAAAGTGCTGGGATTACCGGTGTGAGCCACCGCGCCCGGCCTAGAATCTGAGTTTATAGGTCACATTCAAGAATGTGTAATCTTTTATCATACATATTTGTTTACTGATTTAGAGTATTACACACTAAAATCTTACTTCATAGATTTAGAATCTTCTATTTCACTTCTCACTTTCTTCCAAAAAGAATTTGACATGACTAGGTTCAATTATTGTAAACTTAAGATTTTTGTTGATTACACTTGAAATTATTTTTCCAGGTGACACAGCAAGATGTTAAAAAAGAGAATCCTTTACAGTTCAAGTTTAGAGCTAAATTCTTTCCTGAAGATGTTTCTGAGGAATTAATTCAAGAAATAACCCAGAGACTCTTCTTCTTGCAAGTTAAAGAAGCCATCTTAAATGATGAGATATATTGCCCACCAGAAACTGCAGTCCTTTTGGCCTCCTATGCTGTCCAAGCCAAGTATGCAGATTATAATAAAGAGATTCATAAGCCAGGCTACCTGGCTAATGATAGACTCCTACCCCAGCGGTAAGTGAAACGTGCCTTTGTATTATATTGTGTGAAAATTACGTTTCAGAAGTCTGTAAATAAAATTTTTTTCAGGTTTTTTTTTTTTTTTTTTTTTGAGACAGGGTCTGTTCCTGCCACTTGTGTTAGAGAGCAATGCTGTGATCTCAGCTTACTGCAACCTCTGCCTCCCAGGCTCAAGCCGTTCTCCCACCTCAGCCTCCCAAGTAGCTGGGACTATAGGCACATGCCATTTATTTTTAATATATTTTTTGTAGAGATGGGGTTTCATGATATTGCCCAGGCTGGTCTCAAACTCCTGAGCTCAAGTGATCTGCCTGCCTCGGCCTCCCAAATTGCTGGGATTACAGGCGTGAGCCACCGTACTTGGCCTTTTTTTAATCAGATTTTAAGTTTCCAGCTGGATCACCGGGTGTATGTACTTCTGAAAATCATGACCTAGTACCTCCATAGATTTATATGCTCTGTAATTACCTGTGGTTGATCTGCTTCTTTCTTCATTACCATAGGGTAAGCAATAAATGGGGGCAGTGATAATTTGGACTTGAGGAAAGGATATTGCTGCTTCTTGTACAAATTCTAACACAGGACGGTGATTAATAAGTGGCAGGCTGTGTTTTCTTCATAGAATTCTCTGACTTTTTTTTTTTTCCCTGCGATGGAGCCTCACTGTCACCCAGGCTGGAGTGCAGTGGTACAATCTCACTCATTGAGATTAGAGTCCCCCTCTCATGTTCAAGTGATTCTCTTTTCCTCAGCCTCCGAAGTAGATGGGATTACAGGCATCTGCTGCCATGCCCAGCTAATTTTTATATTTTTGGTAGAGACAGGGTTTCACCATGTTGGCTATACTGGTCTCGAACTCCTGACCTCAAGTGATCCCACCTTGGCCTCCCAAAGTACTGGGATTACAGGTGTGAGCCACCGCTTCTGGCTAAATTTTCTGACTTTTAAAAAGGCTTTTAAACTAAGTTTTTATACTCCTAGGCTAGTGCATTGTTCTTTGCTTTGGTTTTTTCTTTTTTGAGACGGTATCTTCCTCTTGTGACCCAGTGGAGTGCAATGGCACCATCTCAGCTCACTGCAACCTCCGCCTCCCAGGTTCAAGCGATTCTCCTGCTTCAGCCTCCTGAGTAGCTGGGATTACAGGCGCCTGCCACCATGCCCAGCTAATTTTTCTATTTTTAGTAGAGACGTAGTTTCACTGTGTTGTCCAGGTTGGTCTCAAACTCCTGACCTCGTGATCCACCCACTCGGCTTCCCAAAGTGCTGGGATTACAGGCATGAGCCACCTTGCCCGGCCACATTGTTCTTATCTACAGTGTACTGCTGCCTCTATAATGGCTATTTTAAAATAACATGGCATAGGAAAAAATTATTAGAAGACCTAAATTTTGAGTAGTGATTCAACGCTTTGCTGTGTATGTGACCTTAGGTACATAACTTAAAACCTCTGAACCTCAATATCTAAATCTGAAAAGTGGGGATAATAATTCTGCTCTGACTACCTTCCAGTTTACGATTATAATTAATGAACTGTATGGTTTACAGTTTTAATTGTCAAGTGTGATACAAGTGTTACTTGGTAATATTGATGAAATCTAGAAAATCAAACATCAAATATTACTTTTTGATTTTTTAGAGACAGGGTCTGACTCTCTCATCTAGGCTGAAATGTGGTGGTGTCATCATAGCTCCTGTAGCCTCAAACTTCTGTGCTCCCGTGATCCTTCTGCCCCAGCCTGCAAAATAGCTGGGACTACAGGCATATGCCACTGTACCCAGCTAATTTTTGTATTTGTTGTAAGAGATGGGTCTCATTATGTTGCCCAGGCTGCTCTCAAATTCCTGACCTCAAGCAGTCATCCTGCTCCAGCCTCCCAAAGTGCTGGGATTACAGGCATGAGCCACTGAGCCCAGCCTAAATATTACTTTAAGTATCTTGATTCTTAATTTTGGTAGCACACATATCCTTGATATTACAGACTACATTGAGATCTTTTTTTTTTTAGAACCTGGAAAGAGCTTTTTACTATTCTCTGTTTTTAGTCCACATTCCTGAATTTAAAAATTTCTTTTTTTTTTTTTTTTGAGACAAGATCTGGCTGTGTCACCCAGGCTCAAGTCCAGTGGTGTGATCTTGGCTTACTACGACTTCTGCCTCCTGTGCTCAAGCCATCGTTCCACCTCAGCCTCCTAAGTAGCTGGGACTACAGTATGTGCCACCGCACCCAGCCAATTTTTATATTTTTTGTAAGGATGTTGTTTTGCCATGTGGCCCAGGCTGGTCTCGACGCCTAGATTCAAACGATATGCTTGCCTCAGCCTCCCAAAGTGCTAGGATTACAGGCATGAGCCATTGTGCCCAGCCCTAAAAATATCTATTTAAATGTAAAAATTTGCATTACTATTAACTTAAAATTTCAGTTTTGCACCATTTCTTTTTATAGTATTGAAGATTTTAGGTGTAGTTTCTTTTTCATGGTTATTAAATATGAAGGAAGACAACTACTTCATGTTCACTTTTATTTTCTTTATAGATATTAAGGTTTATTTTAGTTAATAGATATAGTATCTTTTTTTTTTTTTTTTTTAATAAAGATGGGGTTTCACCATGTTGGTCAGGCTGGTCTTGAACTCCTGACCTCAGGTGATCCGCCCATCTTGGCCTCCAAAGTGCTTGGATTACAGGCGTGAGCCACCGCGCCCGGCCGATATATTATCTTTTAATATGTGCTTTATAGGGTGCCACAAGTATAGTAACTTTAAAATTTGATTTTTGTTTTGAGATGGAGCCTTGCTCTGTTGCCCGGGCTGGAGTGTAGTGTTGCGATCTTGGCTTATTGCACCCTCCACTTCCCGGGTTCAAGCAGTTCTCCAGCCTCAGCTTCCCAAGTAGCTGGGATTACAGGTGCCTGCCACCACGCCTGGCTAGTTTTTGTATTTTTAGTAGAGATGGGGTTTCGTCATGTTGGCCAGCCTGGTCTCAAACTTCTGATCTCAAATAATCCACCTGCCTCGGCATCCCAAAGTGCTGGGATTACAGGCGTGAGCCACCATGCTTGGCCAAAATTTAATTATTAAATAGAAATCATAATCTGTAGTGTGCATAGTAGGTAACTTATAAACACGACTTTGCTGATTTGGTGTTAAAATAGTAGTAGTAGAACATAAGGTTTGTGTTTGGCTGGGCCTGGTGGCTCACACCTGTAGTCCCAGCACTTTGGGAGGCCGAGGCAGGCGGATCACTTGAGGTCAGGAATTCGAAACCAGCCTGGCCAACATGGTGAAACTCCATCTCTACTAAAGACACAAAAAGAAAAAGAAAAAAAAAATTAGCCAGGCATTGTGGCACACACCTATAATCCCAGCTACTCTGGAGGCTGAGACAGGAGAATCGCTTGGACCCAGGAAGCAGAGGTTGCAGTGAGCCAAGATTGTGCCGCAGTACTCCAGGCTGGGCAACAGAGTGACACTCCATCTCAAAAAAAATAAATGTAGTTGTTCACATTTGAATTAAGAACCCTGGAAGGATACAAAAACAAGTTATTTGGAGAGTATTAGATTACAGTATGACTTTTCACTCTACTTTTTATTTAACTGAAAGTATTACCTACATAAAACAAAATTAGTAGACAAAAAGGTAAATACAAATACATGAAGGAAGAATTATGGCCCAAGAATTCTGGTTTCAATCTGGTCTTTAATTTTTGTATTAACAGTGAGCCATTTTTTGATCTAATATTTTATTCCTTTGAAATATTTGGGTTCCTATAAGCTATCTTTGTAATAACTTTTTGGAGCATGTATTGTTTCAAAGAATTTAAGCATCCTAGACACTTTTAATTTTGAAATAATTATTGATTATTCTGATGCAATTGTAAAAAATAAGATAGATCCTTGGTATCCTTCTCCCAGCCTTCCCTAATGGTAACATCTTGTGTAACTACAGTACAGTATTACAAACAAGATATTGATATTAGTACAATGTAGCCCCATTATTCAGATTGCATCTGTTTTACCTGCACTCATTTGTGTGTGTGTGTGTGTATGTGTGTGTGTAAGTATGTAATTTCGTTCTATGCAGTTTCATCATATGTATTAATTTGTCTGACAACTACCGTAGTCAAGTTACTGAAAGGATTCTATACTTTTAAAGTGTATAATTTTGAATCATAAAGACATTATAATATTTTGTTTTGTCCTTTTAGTGTACTGGAACAACACAAACTAACAAAAGAACAGTGGGAAGAAAGAATACAGAACTGGCATGAAGAACATAGAGGAATGTTAAGGTATTTGGGTAGCTATTTTCTATGGTTTTTTTTTTCCCTAAAATGTATTTTTATGTCATAACATTTATCATTACATTATTTCCAAAAGATTATTTGACTTATGTAAAGCACTAATTTTTAATTCAAGATATTTTTGTAATTTTAGTTTGATATGCTCCTACTTAAATATATTACATTTAGTTTTATTTCAACAGGGAGGATTCTATGATGGAATACCTGAAGATTGCACAAGATCTAGAAATGTATGGAGTCAACTATTTTGAAATAAAAAATAAAAAGGGAACTGAACTGTGGCTAGGTGTTGATGCTTTGGGTCTGAATATTTATGAGCATGATGACAAGTAAGTAAATTAGTTGCATAGTGAACCAGTGATTGTTCAGTGGTCTGAATTACTTTAATCTTCTGCCCTGTTTGTCAGAGTACTTTCTTGTCTTGATTACCCTTACTACTATTTTCGAACTAAAAGATTAGTTAATGCTACATAGACTTGTAGATATTTTATCTCCATTTTCTTGTACCCTGCAGTTTCAGAGTTCTACCTTTCAGTGTATTTATCAAATGAGGTGATTTACTTTTATTTGAATTGTGCTGCTTTAGATCTTGTGAGTTATGTCTAGTAACCTAATTAAAATTTGTTCCCTCGATAGGTGAGGAATAATTCTGTAAAATGCTATTATGCGTGACCAATAGGTTGAAATTGAAATGAACATATATAGGAAATCAAGAGCAATGAGAGAATGAAATTAATAAATATATCTATTATAGCTTAGAGGATGTTTTTTGAACATATATAGGAATTGTTTTGAATATATTTGGACATTAATACAATAGAATATCCCTGTATTATGCATATTGAACAGTATCATTATATTTTGAAATTGACCAAATATTTTTATTATACATACATAATTCATCAATATTTTATTATACAAATGTATAATATATGTATATTTACATCTGCATATTGTATTATGTACTATATAAATACATAGGTAAATACTACATAGAGACAGTATATTATACACATATACATACAATATAAAATATACCTGACTCTTACAAGACTTTTAAGGATTAATAACTCCAGTTTTCTTAGACTTTATTTACCATACCACATAAGCATCCAAGTCTATGCCAGTGATTAATGCCTTTTCCTAAGACATTATTCTTTATTCTAGGTTGGCTCCAGAATTTTAATTTTTATTATTACAGGTATCTAATAAAATATTAATTTCAAAGCATATGTGATTCCAAATAAACATTTTACTACTTTTACCCTAATATCTTTTCTTTTATTACAAAGCAAGTTAGAATGTTATTTCATTCAGGAGAGAAGTTAGAATGTTATGTCATTCAGAAGAGTTGTTTTTGGAAAGCAAAGATGACTTCAAGACTAATTTTTGTGAACTGAATACTTTTCTTTTTCGTTTTAGAGAATGGGATCTTGCTATATTGCTCAGGCTGGCCTGGAACTCCTGGCCTGTAGCGATCCTCCCGCCTCTGCCTTCTCCAGTGCTGAGATTACAGGCGTGAGCCACGGTGCTTGGCTTCTTCATTTTTTGTTGTTGTTCAGGCATATATTGGAGCAATCTTTTTTAATTTTTAAAAAGTTATTTTATTAGCTTCCAGGCTTACCTCACAAGATTGTTGTGAGAATTATATGAGGCAATTGCTTTAGAATTTTTCAAAGTAGTATGTAAATATAGCATAAAATACAGTGTTACATTCCTGCAGTCTCTGTTTTAAGCAGGTTACACTGATATCAAGGGCCATTAGAGGGCAGTATAACACATGCATATTGACTAAATGTTTTTCTCTAGAGGGACAAAGAATTAAAAAAAAAGAGAATGTTTTATGTAGAAAAGACTGCTCTTCTGCAGTACCTACTCAGCTTGAGAACTAAAAGCAATAAAAATAGGTAGAAATTCATACTGTTTTTTCAGAGGCCTGGCTAAAAGATGTCTTCTGGCCAGTATAGGTGTCAAAATCATTTCTCAGTCGTAGTTATTAGGACAATAGTGATGCATTTGATGGATAGTCTGAAACAGTATAATACATGAAAAGGCAGAAACAAAATTACTTATTCCAATTTGATTCCCTGTATCTTTAGGGTGGTAAAAAGGAGGTAACTGCTGTATAGTCTCAAGAGTTTGAGGGCCGGCCGTGGTGGCTCACGCCTGTAATCCAAGGACTTTGGAGGCAATGGCGGGTGGATGATCTGAGGTCGGGAGTTCAAGACCAGCATGACCAACATGGTGAAACCCCGTCTTAAAAAAAAAAAAAAAAAGAGTTTGAATTCCATCTCTACTATTTATCCAAATATTTGTGTGACTGTTTAAAATTTTTAAGTTGACATATAATTCATATACCATAAAATTCTTGTAAAATATACTGAAATAAGTATTTTTAGTATATTCATGAATATTTAGACATTTTCAAATTAAACACGGAACTACTGTGTGTTGTTTTTTTTTTTAAATCTTCAGCAACTTGCCCATAATTCACATGAGAAGTTATAAAGGCCTTTTTCCCCCCCTTCTTATGCATATTTAAATGGTAGTTGTAGCTTGAATCCAGACAGAATAAAAACTAAATAGCTAGTGCAAACCCCAAGAGGCTCAGTTCTACACTTGGGTCACCAGGTAGTTTTTAAAGATAATTTTAAGAAAAAATAACTATAATACTTTTAAGGTTCATGACATATTTATGAAATCTTTGGACAATTATTTGTTTTATGTGATTTATCAATTTTCCCCTTAAAAAATAAGGTCAACTGTAGTTATGAATAAGTTAATACATTTTGAAAATCTGGAACTCTTAAGATTGGTCATTCAGCCAGTTTAGGCCCTAAACAGTTAGGAAATTTGTTCATTGGTTCCTGCCTTTAATCAAGGAAATGTTTTCATTTTTTAAGGTTAACACCTAAAATTGGTTTTCCCTGGAGTGAAATCAGAAATATTTCATTTAATGACAAAAAATTTGTTATAAAGCCAATCGACAAAAAGGCACCTGTAAGTAATTTTTTTAATGTTTTGTGTATGAACTGTATATCTGCTACTTTCCTATGATATCACTTGAAGAATAACGTTGTTCATTTATTAAATTGCTTCTGAGGAACATTCTCTTTCCATAGGTCAGCTTTCCCAGTGATGAAATAATATATGTTAATAAAAATCCAAAGTTTAATTTTTAAAGTAAGATGTAAATATTAGAATTTTATTTGAAATTCAGTTATAAGATAGATAATATTTGTTAGGAGGTTAGTAAAAACAATCACTATTCCTAAGAAGCAATTTTAAAACGTTTCTTCATTGATGGCTAGAATGCAGTAGAGGTAGCCCTATTCTAAATTAATGTTGTTTATACAGTTTTGCATTATGAACTTTGTATTTTTGTAACTTGAAGCCTTGAACTTAAGAAATCTTTTTATTTAAATAGATTTTTAAAGTTCTGCTAATGTCAAATATACTCTAGTATCCTAACTCTGTTAGTTATTGGAAAGATAAAAGATAAGGAGAACAGCCCAGGCACAGTGGCTCAGGCCCATAATCCTGGCACTTTGGGAAGCTTGAGGGAGGCAGATCACCTGAGGTGAGGAGTTCAAGACCAGCCTGGCCAACATGGTGAAGCCTCATCTCTACTGAAAATACAAATATTAGTCAGATGTGGTGGTGCATGCCTGTAATCTCGGCTACTCGGGAGGCTGAGGCATGAGAATTGCTTGACCCTGGGAGGCAGAGGTTGGAGTGTGCCAAGATTGCACACTGCACTCCAGCCTGGGTGACAGCAAGACACTGTCTCAAAAAAAAAAAAAACCAAACAATTCTAGGTTAAAAAAAAACTCTACAGCCATAAACAGAGAACCAGTTTTGACATTAATGGCGAATGGCTTATAAGGAACTTTATATAGTTCATAGTTACTTTGGAGAACAAAAGGGAATAAATGACATTCAATGTATTACAAAGATAAGAATATTAGCGTCTTTACAAAACTGGTAGGATACGAAAGGTAAGGAACCAGTTATGTGGAAGTATGTCATACTCACTGGAAGTTATGAAATTGTATGATTTCTAAACTATATGTTATATGACATTAAAATTCATACCTCATGTTAAAATTTAGTACAGATTGTTGTGAGAGACAGTATCCCCCAGGAAGATTTTAAATTCAGAATACTTTTATGTTTAGGATTTTGTTTTTTATGCACCTCGTCTGAGAATCAATAAGCGGATTTTGGCCTTATGTATGGGAAACCATGAACTATACATGCGAAGAAGGAAGCCTGATACTATTGAAGTACAGCAGATGAAGGCTCAGGCTAGGGAGGAGAAACATCAGAAGCAGTTGGAAAGGTATGGAATTTATGACCTTTTACTTTTAATTGATAGGAGTAGGCTATCTAAAGTTTAAGACTGCTCAGTTTTTTTAATGTACCTTACATTTGTATTTTTTTATATTTTCATTGTATTAAAATTCAAAGACAGTATTATCACTCTGTCCTTCTTTAAGTATGTATAATTTTCAAGTTAGAAATCTTTGACAGGAATCTTGGAGAAAGTAGCTTTTTGTGACTCATTACTTGCTTTTTACTGATAGACATTGTTTTAGATATAGTAGTTTGAAATTTTCAAAATTGTTTTACTTGTGACTTATATTAAGAGTAAGAATGTGCTGAATATTTAACTTTGAAACAGTGTCAGTGACATCGTAGTACGCAACTGAAACATCACTTAGCCGAGTAGGATAATGCCAAAGACCCTAATCTTTTTAACTGTGTTTCTCTTTGACTTAAAAAAGAAAATGTTAAATATGTTCAATTGAGAATTTTAAAAATGGAATGATACTGAATAAAAATTTGTATCAACTCTGGAATCAGATTATTGGGTCTAGTAATATTAATTTCCAAATCTGGTTTTAGATTAATTTCAACTTTTTGCTTTACTTGAAAAAATTCAGAGGCCAAACTAAGGTTTACTTTTATTGAATAAATTTTTATGGAACAACATGATAGTCTAAGAAATAGAGTAGGTCCTTAAAACATACATATTTTAGTAATTAAGGAAGCCATCTACCAGATATCATTTTGCTACTATATTTTTAGTTTTTCTGTTGAATTATTTTTTTCTTATTCAACAGCTGTTCTATGTAATTAAGGGATTTTGTTGATTTTTACTTATTTTGTAATATTAACTCAAATTATCTGCCTTAGAGAGGTTAACCATATAACAAAACATTTTTTATATGGGTATAAAGCTTGTCAGTAATTACAGGCTTTATACCATTAAAGTTGGTGAGCTGAGCGTGGTGGCATGTGCCTGTAGTCCCGGCTGCTTGGGAGGCTAAGACAGGAGAATTGCTTGAGCACAGGAGTTTGAAGACAATCAGGGCAACAGGCAACATGCAACATAGTAAGACCCTTTCTCTTTAAAAAAAAAGGCAATGAGTTGGATTGTTACTTTGACGGGCTCTGTCCTTTTTTATTGTGGTCATGTGCTTTAGCATTATATTGTGATTCTAATCTTAAATGCTTTTTAAAAATCTTTATTGGGCTTTACTTTCTATACAGTTCATTCTTATCCATCATAGATTTGCATTTGCCTCTGTCAAAGGGAAGATTTCCTTTAGTTTCTACTTAATTTTTAGAAATCATCTTAAAGCTTTAACTGTTTCTTCAAGGTCTTCTAGCATGAGATAAATGAAGAATTCCTTTATGTACAGTTCCTGTATCTCACACTCATCACTCTGTATTATGCCTAAGTGTTCTGCTCATTCATAATATTGATATGTTATTGACATTCTCAACTTAATATGTTTGTCTATATGTCCTTTATTTCATGGCTTATAGAGGAGTACTGTATCGCTTCTAGTACAGGTAGTATGTTTACTGGGTATCATCTGGTAATGGTGCTGTATTTTAGTTACTCTAAGGCCTAGATGGAAGTGGAAGACTTAAGTTTCTTTTTTGGCACAATAATCCATAGTTCTGGATAAATTTTATAGCTCTTTGTTAGTAAACAGTTATTGTCTGCTTTATACTCAGTAGGAATTCAGTAACTTATTTAGTTTGAATGCCTAGAAGATACATTATTCTAGTCACCTAGGGATTGGCAGTCTTTCAGAAATGGCATACTGAGTCATTTATTCCTGCTTTACAGGTCAGAGAGAGAGAAATGGCAGCTGTATGTGTGGAAACAATTTTAATTAAGCCCATTGGCAAAGCAGCCAGCAGACATACCTGGGAGAATGCTCAGAAGTATGCTGCCTGTGCTGCTAGACTCTCTTGGGCAAGAGCAGTAGTTGGGAAAGAGTAGCAAAGAGACCTCTTTCCCTACAGTACTTTGGTATGTTTGGCTATATTTACTCCCCATAATTTTCATAACTTTGGGGTTTTATGGCAAGGAATATGACCTTATACACTATGGGTGGTTATTCCTTGTAGTCTTTGCTCTTAAATTATTTGCATCCAAATTGAATTATGACTCATAATTTTTGCACATTTTTGTATGTCTAAAATTGTTTCCGCATGTAAAAACTGAAAGCTCCAAGTTTACAGTTTAGAGTTACATGTCCATGTGCCAATTGTAGGTTAGCTGTGGGAGATTCTTTATCAAGGCTGGCTAGTGTCATACAAAGAACACAGGCTTTGAAACTAGTTAAATCTGGATTTGAAACTTTTTCTAACAGTCATCAAACAGATAATTTTGAGCCTGTGTTTCCTTGTTTTTAATATGAAAATAATATTCTTACCTTCAAGGGTTTTTGTAAGAAAGTATGACAGTGGTATATAGGCATTTAGCAAAGTACCTGGTACTTAATAAACAATAGCCATTATAATAATTTCTAACATTATAAACTAAGTTGAATATGTTTTTAATACTCAATAAAGAAAAATATAATTGGACCTATTTGATATTCTTTAAAAAGTAAGATATTCTAAAGTAATTTTTTGAATGTTAATATAGGGAATAATAGTTTTTTAAATAATATTTATGTCCTTGAAGTAGAAGAACTGTGTTGAAGTGTTTCCAAACCCAAACTCCAAATAAAAATATCTACATCTATTGTTACAGTAATCACAAAAGACTTGGTGAGGAAAGTGGGACCAAGTGGGACTAAGGCTTGAAGGTTAGAGAGAGGTGAAGATATGTTCAGAAGAAGAAGCCAGCATAAACTAATATGTAGAGATAAAAGTATGTGTGGTGTGCCTATGGGCCAGTGAGGCCCTCTTAAGTGAACAACATTTGGGGGAGCAGCAAGATCCTCTAGTTTCATAAAGGTAACAAGACAGGCCTATAAAAACTAGATATCACTGAGTGATGTAAAGGACTGAAGGCATTTGTATTATTTGAATGAAGTGTTGGCTGGAGATGGCTATCGTCAGGGTAGGATTCTTATAAAATGTGAGCTATGAGCCTCACAGAGTACAGTAAACTATAACATGTTTCAAATACTATAATCAGGTTAAATATCTGCTGTATACTTATTCCATTTTTCAGTAGGAAGACCATTCCCCACCCCTCTCAACTTGCTTGTGGCTGGATTATCTTGAGTCTGTTTTTCTGCTTCCATATCTGCTTCACCTCCATCCCTGAAAAAGAACAAAGAATATCGATAGGGAAAAGCTAAATAAAATCAGCACATCCATCTCCAGAAAGGGCCATTTATGCCAGAGCTGGATCTGAAAGGCTCTTATTGGTGGAATATGGTGGTAGCCTTCTGGCTGAGATCTGGTTTGCAGTGGAAGTCCTCGAAAATTGTCTTGGGACCTTGGGGAAGGAGGAAGGAAAGTAGTTGGCTTGGGTGGCAGCACTGGATGTGATTGCACAGAGGCCGGGGAGTGGTTGGGTAGTCTAATCAACATCCTAGGGTGCAGACAACCCGGCATGGAAAAGAATAGCTTTTGGCCATACTTGCAATTACTTGGGAAGTACTGTGCTTTTGCTTCTTGTGCTTTCATACAGAGCCTGATGTTTTAGCTATCTAAGGAACACAGAAAGGTCAGCAGCCGCTGTGGGACCACCAGGCCTTTCTTTTGCCCAGAGAGATTGGGAAACACAAATCTCTGTTAAACTCATGTCTTACAGAGGTATCTCATACATCTAGAACTCCTTAAATCTCTTTGCCTATATAGGCTTTATAAATTGAAATAGGATTGAAAGAGGTTAATGTCCTGCAGAGTGAGCCCAAGTACTGGTGTTAGGAATAGTTATTGGCTCTTCCTCCTCACTGTTGAGAAGGTACCTCATAGGCATAGGGAACTCCAGAACAGAGATGGAACTTCCCTTGCATGAATGGCCACAAGGCCCTGGTTTGTTTTTTATTTGTCAGGGTCTTGCTCAGTTGTCTGCCAGGCTGGAGCACAGTGACACGATCATAGCTCACTGCAACTTTAACCTCCTGGGCACAAGTGATCCTCCCACCTCAGCCTCCTTGAGTAACCAGGACTGTGAGTACACCCTACCATGTCTGGCTATTTTTTAATTTTTATTTTTAGAAGAGATGAGATCTTCTTACGTTGCCCTGGTCTTGAACTCCTAACCTCAAGCAATCTTCCTGCCTTGGCCTCCCAATGTGGTGGGATCACAGACGTGAGCCACCATGCCCAGCGTTTCTAGATTCTTAAATGTTAGGAGGATTCATTAAACCAGCAGCGAAGTGTGGTGACCCTTCATGTTTTGGCTTGGCACACTAGAAGGTCACCATCAGTGTCTGACCTCTTGCTGACTTGTAACACCTGTTTGCCCCAAAGGTGGACTCTCCTTCTGTCTTAGGGGCAGATGGGTACTAGGAGCTGCAGGAATTTTATTAAAATTTAGGTTTATAAATAAGGGAGAAATCTTTGATAGCAAAATTTTGCTGATAAGTTTGTCAGAGACTGCAAGCTGAGAAACGACAGGGTTTTGTACTTGAAATTCAGAATTGACAGCAGGTGGCAGTGCTATCTGTTTGTGGAACATTAGAGCATACTCAGATAAATTTCAGAGATGAAATCATAACTGATTTTTTAAGTTATCAAAATAGTGATTTGAATGTTGATTCAACTTAAGTAAAAGACATTGTCTGATAATAGAGTTTCCCCAGGTGAATTTTATTCCTCTTTATATTTTTGGCTCCCAACATAGAGTCTGACCAATTGTAGGCTCTTGGTAGATGTTTCGTGAATGAATTTGGCAGTATTTAAAAGAAATACTCTCGGGCCAGATGCAGTGGCTCAGGCCTGTAACCCCAGCACTTTGAGAGGCCTAGGCAGGTGGATCACCTGAGGTCAGGAGTTCAAGACCAGTCTGACTAATATGGTGAAATCCCATCTCTACTAAAAATACAAAAATTAGCTGGGTGTAGCGGCAGGTGCCTGTAATCCCAGCTACTTGGGAGGCAGAGGCATAAGAATCACTGGAACCCAGGAGGTGGAGGTTGCAGTGAGCCGAGATAGTACCACTGCACTCCAGCCTGGGCAACAAGAGCAAAA
This sequence comes from Cacajao melanocephalus, assembly GCA_963573385.1. Classification (NCBI taxonomy): domain Eukaryota; kingdom Metazoa; phylum Chordata; class Mammalia; order Primates; family Pitheciidae; genus Cacajao; species Cacajao melanocephalus. Next base: position 167,666 of record CAUYLG010062892.1, on the reverse strand, counting down.
CTCTGTCTCAAAAAAAAAAAAGAAGAAAGTTACGCTCTTATCAGGCTCATGGCAGATGCAGCTAAATGATCAAGGCATTTTTTCCCCACTGAGTTCTGATGATATTTTTAAAGATCATTAGCCACCTACTATCATTCTAATGGAATTGTGAGCGGAGATGAAACTGAAATGTCATCTTGTATCGAGGCATAAATGGGTACTACCCGAGAAATTAAACTTAGATTAATTTATTTTTAATGATTGAAAATTGTTGCCCTCCCTGTTTTTAAGATACATGCCTTTGTTTGCTCCTTTCAGTCCTTTATTTCCCCAGCAGAGGGCTCCTGTTAATATAAAGAAGGCATTTTCTTGGGGCGTGGCAACTATGTGGGTAACTCTTTTGGTGCTGACATTTAATTTGTTGTCAGAGTTCATCCTGCATGCAAATGGTAAATCTAATTTTTCCCCCACTCAGTGTGCCTTATAAACATGTTTCGTACACAGGGATATATTCGACAGTTACACTTTACTAGCCATTTTGTAAACCCATCTTTAGTGGATGTTCCTAAATGTCTTAAGTTTTTAATATTTTTAAAAAATAGTCTCAGTTGTCTTTATTGTGACCCCACAATAAATGATACATTGGAACCCAGCACATGTATGTACATACATGAGTGTATGTATGTCATAGTCCTGTATTTTTAACTACATGCTATTTTGAACACAAGTGTAATATAATGAAAACCTTGTTAAAATATTTATGCCATCATTTCTTCTTAGTTGATTCAGTTTGTTCTTAGGTTTCATATGAGTGACATTTCTAATTATTATTATTTTTCAATAGTTTTGGGGCTACAGGTGATTTTTGGTTACATGAATGGGTTCTGTAGTGGTGAATTCTGAGATTGTAGTGCACCTGTCACTTGAGCAGTGTACACTGTTCCCAACACGTAGTCTTAGATTCCTCACCCCATGCCCAACCATTCCCTCTCAAGTCCTCACAGTCGATCATATCACTCTGTCTTTGCATCCTCATAGCTTAGTTCCCACTTATAAGTGAGAAGATACGGCATTTGTGTGTTCTGAATTACTTCACTTAGAATCATGGCCTCCAGCTTCATCCAGGTTGCTGCAAAAGTCATTATTTTGTTCCTTTTTTTGTGGCTGAGCAGTATTCCATCACATGAATTAAGTTTCTGTCTATTAATTTGTAACAGCAATTGCAATTTCTTTTAAGGGCACAATTAGAGAATGAAAAGAAGAAAAGAGAAATAGCAGAAAAGGAAAAGGAAAGAATAGAACGTGAAAAGGAAGAGCTAATGGAACGTCTAAAACAAATTGAAGAACAGACAATTAAAGCCCAGAAAGGTAAGCGTTTCTTTTTGACAATGGATTAAAAATTATTATTGCTCTGTTGTCAGATAGTGGTTTTTTTTTTACTACTATTAAACCTTATTTGTTATATAGGACAGTTGTATATTTAATTGCCAGATTAATACTTAGTGGAATTACATCATAAACATGTTTCACTAAGGCACATTCATTTATACAGTGCTGATGTTTGTCTTAAACACACAATTTTTTTTTTTAGTTTTATTTTAAGCAAATATTTTTCATATGTATTCTTAAATATTGTAAGTGACTGTAAATATGGGTTCTATAAACAAAAAACACATATCCAATACATGATGGCATTTAAACAAACGTATATAATGCTTTGTGGTTGATAAGTAAGGCATCTAGGTAATTTAAAGTAATTTAAGCTATTCTGACTATATGAACTTTTTTGGAAATCAGTTCCTAAAAAGATTTTATTTTAGTCTACTAGAAAATACACAACACATAGACATGTTATGTCTTTTGTTTGGTTTTGGTAATATGTTTGGAAGAACTTACTTCTTAGGCAATATATAACCAAAGTGCTACAGTACATAGAAAGGATACACTGGATTTAAAGTGTGTGGTTTGTATTAAGTAACTTTAGGATATACCACTTTCACTCAGCAAATAGTGGAGAAAGCAAGGGAAAAAAAGATTGCATGAATAAAATATTTTTCTCCTTTCTAAGCAGCAGGCTCTCAGGGATAACATGAAGTCTACACTGTTTATAAAAGCTATATTTAATAACCTGCTTTCCTAACAATTGGTAGAACAAGCTATTCAGTTTTGTTGGAAGTAGCCAACACAGGTTGAATATCCCTTGTTGAAACTGCTTGGTAACAGAAGTACTCTAGATTTTGGAATGTTTGCGTTGTCCTATTGAGGATCCCAAATCTGAAAATCCAAAATCTGAGCTTTTTTTTTTTAAGACACAGCCCTACTCTGTCATCCATGCTGGAGTGTGGTGGCATGATCTCAGCTCACTGCTACCTCTACCTCCCAGGTTTAAGCAATTCTTCTGCTTCAGCCTCCCAGGTAGCTGGGATTACAGGCCCATAGCACCAGGCCCAGCTAATTATTATATTTTTAGTGTAGAGAGAAGGTTTTGCCATGTTGGCCAGATTGGTCTTGACCTGACTTCAAGTAATCCACTTGCCTCAGCCTCCTAAAGTGCTGGGATTACAGACGTGAGCCACTGTGCCCAGCCCTGAGCAATTTTTTGAATGTTATGTTGGTGCTTAAAAAGTTTTGGATTTTGGAGCATTTCACATTTCAGATTTTTTGTATTAAGGATACATAGGCTTAGTCTTATTTAAGGTATATTTTGATTTCTTATACCAGCCTGCTGTGGTAGAGACATACTCTTGAGCAATGAGAGTAGACTAATTATAAGGGAGAGTAGCTAGAGGGGAAAGCCACAAAAATTGCTATAAATGCACAAGCTGATTGATCATTTCAATTTCATGAGGATTAGAAATAATACTTCTAGAAGAAAAAATAGTAATAACCTAGGTTTTATTCTGACTCATTAGAAGACTTACTTCTCAGAGCTGTGAAAGCTTTAGAAACTAATATAGCTGAGTGCCCAAGGGAGTAGTAAAGCATTTGTTTTCAGGCCACAACTCAGGGGCAGAACTTGTTTTCTGAATGCCGCTTTATGCTATTTCTGCCACCCTAGGTACCTTTTTTTAAAATTCAGTCATAAAAGACATGTATGAAGTGTGCCTACTTTGTGCTGCATTCTAGGAATACAAAGATTTAGCATAGATGGGAGTAAAGTCTGTTTATATGACAGAAATACAGACATAAAAATATTAATGAGTGGGATAGTGTGTGTTAAGTGCCATGTGAATAGTGTAGGCGATACTTTTAGAGGAAGAATGCTGTCAAAAATCTAGATTGTACTGAAGTATGGTAAAGTTTAAAAACATTACCGATCTGATTTTAAAGAAAAGATTAAATTGTTGTACTACTTTATCATTGATAAAACACGTTTTCTGAGAAAATACTTACTAAATCTTTCAATCTCATTTAGGGTGTATAACAATAATCTTAATGATTTACAAGTAAACAAGCACTGAAGAATATAAGGAAGATAGAACATAAGAAAGAATATAGAGCATTCCTACCAAGATAATTTCAAATCAGTCATCTTACGGCAAAGGATACCCAATTATTTTAAAATTTCTTCTAATAAAGCTTTCCCAGGCTTTCCTAAAGTCTGCATGATTGTCTTGTAATTTATGCTAATTCTCATACAAATGCCATAAATTTGGCCATTCTAAATCATGATTTAGTAGATCAATTTGTAAATTTTTTATTTAAGAAGAAACTTTTTTATACTTACTAATAATTTTTAAAAATTGAAGTCATTATTTTAAGTGAATCATTAAATAGAATTATTAATCTATTGACATTTTCATGATGTACCATTGTTAAATTATTTTATATCACCGGGTGCGGTGGCTCACGCCTGTAATCCCAGCACTTTGGGAGGCCGAGGTGGGTGGATCACAAGGTCAAGAGATCATCCTGGCCAACATGATGAAACCCCATCTCTACTAAAAAATACAAAAATTAGCTGGGCATGGTGGCGTGCGCCTGTAGTCCCAAGTACTTGGGAGGCTGAGGCAGGAGAATTGCTTGAACCCAGGAGGCAGAGACTGCAGTGAGCTGAGATTGCACCACTGCATTCCAGCCTGGCACCTGGCAACAGAGCGACTTTGTCTCAAAAAAAAAAATTATTTTGTATCTTTATCATTTTTTAACCATTTTGGAGATATATTGGTGATGATGTGTTTGAGATATAATAAAGTCAGACCTGGCCAGGCACAGTGGCTTACATCTGTAAGCTTAGCACTTGGGGGAGGCCAAAGCAGGAGGATTGCTTAAGGCCAGGAGTTCGAGACCAGCCTGGGCAACATAGCGAGACCCTTCTCTACAAAAAGTAAAAATAATAAAATAGGCTGGGTGCAGTGACTCATGCCTGTAACCCAAGTGCTTTAGGAGGTTGAGGCAGGAGGATTGCTTAAATCCAGGAGTTTAAGGCCAGCCTGGGCAACATAGTGAGATCTTGTCTCTCCAAAAACTAAAAGTGAGCTAGGTGTGGTGGCATGTGCCTGTCGTATCAGCTACTCAGGAGGCTGAGAAGTGGGAGGATCATTTGAGTCTGAGAGGTCAAGGCTGCAGTGAGTCACGCTTGGGCTGCTGTACTCCAGTCTGAGCAACAGAGTGATACCTTGTCTCAAATAAAATAATAAGTAAATAAGTGTACACACACACACGGTGCCAGACCTGCATTCAATTACTGTCCCAGCAAATATCAAAGTGAATTCCATCTTCAAGAAGACAAACAACAGAAAAGAATTAGTATAATGATTTCATTCATTCTGGATACATCTTGTATGTATTAGGCACCGTTCTAATATTGAGTTTATAGTACTGGACAAAAAAAGTTTCTGTTTTCCTGGAGTTTACATTTTATTGGGGGAAAACAAAATAATGTATTAAATGATAGTTATTTTACATAGTTTTAAGTGCTACAAGGAAAGGAAACATGGTAATGTGATGAAAGTAGTAGTTGTGAGTAGGAAGGGAGTGTCTAATTTAGGCATACATTGTTTACAATTTGAAAAGGCTTTACTTCTGTCATTTACTTAGAATATGACTATAAGCAAGTCGTTTTAATATCTCAATTTCCTTAGGATCCTAATTTCTAAAGTGGAAATAATCCCTAATTTAGCATTCTGAGATTAAAAAGAATATTTACAGTTGTTGGGTTCTTTTGGTGAGACAGGATCTCACTCTGTTGAACAGGCTGGAGTGCAATGGTGGGATCAAGGCTCACTGTAGCCTCAAATTCCTGGGCTCAAGTGATTCTCCCACATTGGCCTCCCAAAGTGCTGGAATTATAGGCATGAACCATTGCACTCAGGCTTATAGTTGTACTTTTTTAAAAACAAAAAGTTAGCTTGGCGCAGTGGCAGTATTGTAGCCAATAAGGTTTATCTGAGGCATGATTATTGCTAATTGAAAACTTCTCCCGATACCACATCATGACGACTTGCAGTATAGTTTGACAGTCTCTATGGAGACCGAATTAAAAAAAAAAATTTGGACGGGTGCGGTGACTTATGCCCGTAATCCCAGCACTGTGGGATGCTGAGGCAGGCAGATCACTTGAAGTCAGGAGTTCAAGACCAGCTTGGCCAACATGATGAAACCCCACTGCTACTAAAAATACAAAATTAGTGGGCGCTTGTAATCCCAGGTACTAGGGAGGCTGAGGCAGGAGAATCGCTTGAACCCAGGAGGCGGAGGTGGCAGTGACCCAAGATCGTGCCACTGCACTCCAGGCTGGATGATGAACAAGACTCTGTCTCAAAAAAAAAAGAAAGAAAGAAAGAAAATTTTTACTGAAGTACAGATAGAGTGATTTCTCAAGTACAAGGCTCAATTTTTGCAAAGTGAATTTATTCCCATAAGTGCCCTGAACACAATATAGAAATTACCTACACTCAAGGAGTCTCCTCCTTTTCTCTTTTTCTTTTAACCTCAAATGTGATTTCTGTCACTCTGATTTTACCCTCATATAGAGCTTAGTTTTGTTTATTGTTTTCTAATAGCTTTGTTGAGCTATAGCTTATAATTTACATACCATGTAATTACCCATTTGAAGTGTACAGTTTAAAGGTTTTTAGTATATTCACAAAGTTGTACAGCTATCACCATAATCAATTTTAGAACATTTTCATTATCCCAAAAAGAAATCCCATACCCATTAGCAGTCACTCCCATTTCTTCTCAGTACTTCTTCTGTCTGCCCTAGGCAACCACTAATCTTTCTCTATAGATTTGTCTATTCTGGACAATCATATGAATAGAGTCATGCAAAATGTGGTCTTTTGTGACTGGCTTCTTTTGTTTAATATAATATTTTAAAGGTTCGTTCATATTTTGGCATGTGTCAGCACTCCATTTTTGTTTGTGTGTCTATTTTTGAAATGGAGTGTCACTCTGTCACCCCAGCTGTAGTGCAAATGGCATGATCTTGGCTCGCTGCAACCTCTGCCTCCCGGGTTTGAGCAATTCTTCTGCCTCAGCCTCCCAAGTAGCTGGGATTACAGGTGCCTGCCACCACAGCCAGTTAATTTTTGTATTTTTAGTAGAGACGGGGTTTCACCATGCTGGTCAGGCTGGTCTTGAACTCATTTTGTGGATATGCTTTGTTTTATTTATTCGTTCATCAGTTGATGGATGTTTTTGATTGTTTCCACTATTTGACTAAGGTGAGTAATGCTGTTATGAACATTTGTTGTGTAGGTTTTTGTTGTTCATATGTCTTCATTTCTTTTGAGTATATACCTAAGGAGTGGAATTTCTGGGCCATGTGGTAACTGTGTTTAACTTTTTGAGGAACTGCTGCACTGGTTTCTGAAGTGAAACATACCATATTACATTTCCACTAGCAAGTTTGATTTCTCCACATTTCGCCAATACTTGTTAGTGTTTTTCTTTTGGATTATAGTCATCTTAATGGGTGTAAAGTGGCATCTTATAGTTTCTATTTGCATATCTCTAATATCTGGTGATGTTGAGTGTCTTTCCATATGCTTTTTGGACATGCATGTGTCTTTTTTTGTGTGTGTGCCTGAGACAGGGTCTCTCTCTGTCGCCCAGGCTGGAGTGCAGTGGCATGATCCCAGTTCACTGCATCCTCAGTCTCCGAGGTTCAAGCGATTCTCATGCCTCAACCTCCTGAGTAGCTGGGATTATAGGCGTGCACCACCACACTTGACTAATTTTTATATTTTTCTTAGAGACAGGGTTAACCTTGTTGGCCAGGCTGGTCTCCAACTCCTGGCCTCAAGTGATCTGCCTGTCTTGGCCTCCCAAATTGCCGGGATTACAGGCCTGAGCCACTGTGCGGAGCCATGGATTAATCAGTTTTGTTTTTTTTACTGGTGAATGAAAGTAGATTTGCTCTACTAGTTTTTATTGTTAGGGTTTGGTTTGGTTTGGTTTTGTTAGCCATTCTGGTGAGTATAGTGAATATACAGGTTGAATATACCTTATCTGAAATACTCAGGACCAGAGGTGTTTTAGATTTCAGGTTTTTTTTTTTTTTTTAAAAATTGGAATATTTGCATTATACTTACTGGTTGAGCATCTCTCATTCAAAATTCTGAAATCTGAAATGCTGTTGGTAAGCATTCCCTTTGAGTGTCATGCAAATGCTCAAAACATTTTGGATTTTGGAGTAATTTGGGAGTTCAGATTTCTGGATTAGGATACTCTATCTGTAGTGTATGTTCTTGATTACCAGTGATGATAAATATTTCATGGTTTACAGGCCACATGGTCTCTGTCCCAGCTATTCAGCTCTGCTATTGCAGTGTGAAAGCAGCTGTGTACTATAATACCTAAACAAATGAGGATGGCTATGTTCCAGTAAAACTTAACTTACCAAGGAAAAAGCACTGAGTTGGATTTGCTCCATGAGCCATTTGCTAACTCCTCCTGTATTAACTCAGTTAATTGGAGAGGAAACACCAGAAGTCATTTATGGGATATATGACTGTTAAAAACCTTCCTTTTTTTAGAAGAGAGGGAGTAGACATGATGTTTTCAGAGTTCATTTTAAACATTTTTTAAAACTTAGACTTTATACAATTTTTTTTTTAAATTTTGTATTTAAAAATATAAAGACAGAGTTTCACCATGTTGTCCAGGCTGGTCTTAAACTCCTGACCTCAGGTGATCCACACGCCTCAGCCTCCCAGAGTGCTGAGATTATAGGCGTGAGCCACCACGCCTGGCCTACAATTCTTAATATACTGCAAAATAGCTATTGCCTTATCTGTCATTTTTCAAATTGACCTTTATTACAAAAAACTGATAAAAATAAATATTGGGGAGTGTTTCAGAATTTAACTTTGTAACCCAGACTTATTTCTCTTTTTTTGTCTTATAGTACAGAAACAATTTTTACTATGAGAGAAAAGAAAGCATTGAGTTTTTTTTCCTTGAGTATGTAGTTCATTGATACAAAATACATTGCAAATGTTATGCAGCCATCACTACTATTCATCTTCATAATTCTTTTCATGTTGTAAAACTAAAACTCTGTGTCCATTAAGCAAGAATCCCCATTTCCTCCCTCCCCACAACCCCTGGCAACCACCATTCTACTTTTTGTCTTTATGATTTTGAGTATTCTACCTTTATCTACCTGTATAGGTGATATCATATAGTATTTGTCTTTTTGTGACTGGCTTATTTCTTTTGTTTTCTTTTTTTTTTTTTAAAGATGGGGTTTCACCATGTTGGTCAGGCTGGTCTTGAACTCCCGACCTCAGGTGATCCGCCCGCCTTGGCCTCCAAAGTGCTTGGATTATAGGCGTGAGCCACCACGCCCGGCCATGTCTGGCTTATTTCACTTAACATAATGTCCTCGAATGTCATCCATGTTGTAGCATATGTAAGAATTTCCTTCCTTTAAGGCTGAATGATATTCTGTTTGTATAGCACATTTTGCTTGCCTGTTTATTAGTTGATGGGCACTCGGGTTGCTTCTGTGTTTTAGCTATTGTAAATAATGCTGTTATGAACATGGATGTTCAGATACTGCTTTGAGACCCTGCTTTCAATTCTTTAGGTATTTGTTTGCTTGTTTAGATGGAAGATAAAACCATGAGCTCTGTGGGTATCATTTTATTATCAATCACATGAAAAGAAGTAATCATAAGAAAAGTTTGATAGTCCAGCTTGATTGTCTAAATTTTACAAGGCAGATTCTAAAATGAGTAATCTTAGAATTTAGCTGTGATAACATCTAGTGCTGTATACATTTTATCTTTATAGCCAAATAGCTACATAGAATTTTCATATTATTTATTTTTTGTTGAGGTAAAATGTACAAATATAGACTATACACATGTTTACCTTTTTGGTGAGGTTGGGGGGGCTGCAGAACAGTCTCACTCTGTCACCCAGGCTGGAGTATGGAGTGCAGTGGTGTGATCTCGGCTCACTGCCACCTCTGTCTCCTGGGTTCAAGCAATTCTCTGCCTCAGCCTCTCAAGTAGCTGGGATTACAGGTGCCTGCCACCACACCTGGCTAAGTTTTTGTATTTTTAGTAGAGACAGGGTTTCACCATGTTGGCCAGGCTGGTCTCAAACACCTGACCTCAATTGATCTTCAGCCTCCCAAAGTGCTGGAATTACAGGCGTGAGCCACTGCATCTGGCCATCTTTACCATTTTTAAGTCTACAGTTTAGTAGTAATAAATACATTTATATCTTTTCTCCTCCCTTCACCCCACCCCCCACCCACTTCATGGCCTCTGGTAACCACCAGTCTATTTATCTTTATGAAATCCACCTTTTTAACTCTGACATATGAGTGAGAACATGCAATAGTTATCTTTCTGTGCTTGGTTGATTTCACTTAACATCATGGCCTCTAGTTCCATCCATGCTGCTGTGAATGACAGGATTTTTATTCATTTTTATGGCTGAATAATATTCCATAGTGTATATATGGAATTTTCTTTATTCATTTATTGATGGGCACTTAGGTTAACTTCATGTTTTGGCCATTGTGAATAGTGCTGTAATAAACATAGGAGTATAACGATCTCCAATATATTGATTTCCTTTGCTTTGGATATATATACCCAGTAGTGATATTGCTGGATACTATGGTAATTCCATTTTTAGTTTTTTGAGGACTCTCTATATTGTTCTACATAGTGGCCTTGCTAATTTGCATTCCCACCAACAGTGTATAAGTGTTTCCCTTTTCTCTACATCCCTGCCAGCATCTGTTATTGCTTTTTTTTTTTTTTTTTTTTTTGAGAAAGAGTCTTCCTCAGTTGCCCAGGCTAGAGTCCAGTGGCACGATCTCAGCTCACTGCAGCCTCTGGCTCCCTTGTTCAAGCGATTCTTCGCCTCTGCCACCCAGCTAGCTGGCATTACATGCACTACCATGACTACTTAATTTTTGTAAACCCCAAAGTGCTGGGATTTACAGATGTGAGCCACTGTGCCCAGCCTTGCCTGTGTTTTTGATACAAGCCATTTTGACTAGGGTGAGATGAGATCTCATTGTGGTTTTGATTTATATTTCTGTGATAAGTGATTAGCATTTTTTTTCATATAGCTGTTGGCCATTTGTATGTCTTTTGAGAAAGGTCAGTTCAGATGTTTTGCCCATTTGTAATCCAGATTATTTGGTCTTCTGCTATTGAGTTTGAGCTCTTTATATGTTCCGGTTATTAGTCCTTTTTCAGATAGACAGTTTGCAGATACTTTCTCCTATTCTTCAGTTTATCTCTTTACTTTGTTGATTGTTTCCTTTGCTGTACAGAACTTTTTAGCTTGATATAATACCTGTTATCTTTCTTTGCCTCTGCCTTTGAGGTCTTACACAAAAAAAGCTTTGCCAAACCAATGTCCTTCTTTCATTTCTTTGGTTAGGTTGATTCCTAGGTGTTTTATATATTTTTTTTAGCTATTGTAAATGGAATTGCTTTCTTGGTTTCTTTTTCAGATTGTTTACTGTTGGTGTATATAATGGCTACTGATTTTTTTTTCATTCATTTATTTTTAAAGAGACCTTCAAAGCTACTGCAAATCAAGGCTACTGATTTTTTAAAATTAATTTTATTTTTTAAGAAGAGATGGGATCTCACTCTGTTGACCAGGCTGGTCTCAAACTCCTGGCCTCAAAGTCTTCCCACCTCGAACTTCAAAACTGCCGGGATTACAGGCGTGAGCCACTCTGCCCAGCCCTGATTGTTTAATGTTGATTTTGTCTCCTGCACCTTTACTGAATTCATTTATCAGTGGTAGCAGTTTTTTTTTGGTGGGGTCTTCAGGTTTTTCTAGGTATAAGATCATGTTCTCAGCAAATAAGGCTAATTTGACTTCTTCCCTCCCACTTTGGATACCCTTTATTTCTTCTTCTTCCTTCTCCCTGCCACCAATTGCTGTGGCCTTTGTATTATTTTATTAAGAATTTAAAACCTAACCAAAGAGTCATTTTTTTCTTCTCCAACCCTCTCAAAACCTTCCAAGTCTTTTTTTTTTTTTCCCTTCCAGAAAAAGTGTCGCTTTGTCACCGAGGCTGGAGTGCAGTGGTGCAATCTCAGTCCCCTGCAGCCTCCGCCTCCTGGCTTCAAGCGATTCTCCTGCCTCTCAGCCTCCCTGAATAGCTGGGGTTATAGGCCCCTACCACCATGCCTGGCTACTTTTTGTATTTTTAGTAGAGATGGGGTTTCACCAGGTTGCCCAGGCTGGTCTCAAACTCCTGACCTCAAGTGATCCGCCCACCTTTGTCTCCCAAAGTGCTGGGATTACAGGCCTGAGCCACCACACCCAGCCTAAAATCTTCCAAGTCTTAAATGCAGTTACTTAACTAGTTCTGATCAAGACCATCAAAATTAAGAACAGTAAGTAAAAGCTTATAAATCACAGTTAGCTTTCAAACCTCATGACCTACAGATTTTCTTAGTATACAGTAAGGGAGAACATTTTGTAGGACATTGTACTATCTCAATAGGTGACATTCTCTTGGTCTGTTGTCTTCTGTCAGATAACTTAAAGAAGTGTCAAAATAATATTTAAAGTTAGTACTTTTATACTCACTTAAAAATTTATTTTCCTTTCTTGTTCCACTCATTGGAATAAGAAAAGAGAGATAATTTAGTGATGTGTATACTTAAGGATTAAAATTCATGTCATTCATCTCCAAATATTCATGCTATAGGAATGGATATATACCAGTAACTCACATTTTTCAATAATTCATGTAATTCACATCAGAATTCCTATTTTGGATCAGTAAGTATTGTTTTCAATCTTAATTTCTTTTCTTTTCTTTTTTTTGAGACAGAGTCTTGTTTTGTTGCCAGGCGCCAGGCTAGAGTGCAGTAGCATGATCTCGGCTCACTGCAGCCTCCGCCTTCTGGGTTCAAGCAGTTCTCTTGCCTCAGCCTCCCAAGTAGCTGGGACTACTAGTGCACGCCACCATGCCCAGCTAATTTTTGTATTTTAGCAGAGATGGGGTTTCACCATATTGGCCAGGATGGTCTCTATCTCTTGACCCTGTGATCCGCCCATCTCGACCTCCCAAAGTGCTGGGATTACAGGAGTGAGCCACCAAGCCTGGCAGATTTCTTAGATTTACTTATTAGTTTAGATAAGTAAAAAAATGGAAGTTTCAAAATGTATGACAGATTTCTGAAACATGGCAATTTGTTTACTGAGGTAAAAACTTTAGATGGAGAGATTATTTTTTTAAATAAAGGTATGCTTGTAGCCTTTTTGCATAACTTAAATTACAAAAGATTTTCATTTCTTTTTAAAAATTATTAGGCTTTTGCCAAGTTAGAAACAAGGTATAGCACCTGTAGTCCTAGCTACTTGGGAGGCTGAGGCAGGAGGATTGCTTGAGCCCACAAGTTCGAGGCTGCAGTGAGCTATGATCGTGCCACTGCACTACAGCCTGAGCAACAGAGCAAGATCCTGACTCAAGAAAACAAAGAGGTATATATGTATTTACATGTGTGCTAATTTTTAGAAACGGTACAGATTTGAGTTCGTGCTACTATTTTAGCTTATCAAAAGTAATGAGAATGATTGGAATTAATCACTTTTGGGGGGAATACACATATTTCACAGAACTAGAAGAACAGACTCGAAAAGCTCTAGAACTGGATCAAGAACGGAAACGAGCAAAAGAAGAAGCAGAGCGGCTTGAAAAGGAGCGTCGAGCTGCTGAAGAGGCAAAATCTGCCATAGCAAAACAAGCTGCCGACCAGATGAAGAATCAGGAGCAGCTAGTAAGGAGCTGTCTTAGGTCTATCTTAGAGAAGAAAGTTTAAATAATAAAGCATGGAATGGAGTGAACCCTCTAAAAAGAAAAAACAAAAACCAACCATTTTGTACTTTCTGGAAAGCAAGACAAACATAACATGTAACTTAATAACAAAATGTGGACAAAAACCTAAAGATTTTATTTCTTCCTAAACAAAACCTAAAAACACAAAGCAATAAGATACTTTTCTATAGATTATTTGTACATGGAGTCTTCTGTCAGCAAAAGATTCTAATTCACTTTGACTTTGGATAGGTTCTGCAGTAAGTCAGTTGCTTTAGATAAATTAATATATGTTATAGTTCCTATGAGATAACTATATACCATAATTGGTTGGGTTTTTTTGTTTATTTAGTGGACTTGCTAATAATTAGATGTATGCATGTCATTTAAAAGATACTGGATTTAAATATTAGTTTACACATTTACTTGCTATGTAAGTGTCTTTGGGTCTTTTTGAGCCTCGGTAGCCTCCCTTTGAAAAGAGGAATGATGGCTGGTTACAGTGGCTCTCAGCTATAATCCCAGCACTTTGGGAGGCTGAGGCGGGCCGATCACCTGAGGCCAGGAGTTCAAAACCAGCCTGGCCAACATGGTGAAAACCCATTTCTACTAAAAATACAAAAATTAGCTGGGCACAGTGGTGTGCACCTGTAATTCTAGCTACTTGGGAGGCTGAGGCAGGAAAATTGCTTGAACCCGGGAGGCAGAGGTTGTGGTGAGCCAAGATCATGCCACTGCGCTCCAGCCTGGGGGACAGAGACTATGTCTCAAAAAAAAGGAATGATGCTAACTGTTATTGATACTACCTGTTTGGATTATTATAGAATTAAATGACATGATTTGACAAAGTGCCATTTAAAGTACATAGCATTATATAAATGTATTTTCTCTTGTAGCCTTCAGCAAATAGTTTATTGCTGAAAGGTTTTTTAAAAAGCTCCTAAGTTACACATTTTAAGTTCCCGCTACTGAAAGCAGGATTAAATACTTGTCTGTAGAGTAATAATAATCTTTTAATTTTGTCTCCTCCTTAGCTCATTACCTCAAGGACTTTCTGTAATAATAAGCTATTTAAGATCTTAAGAAATGCTGTATTTTTTAAAATGGAAGGCTATCTAAGAAAAATATAAACAGCCTAAGCATGTGCATTAAAGCTTTGTTGACTTAACATATCACAAGATTATTCAAAATATGTTATTTTAATCTTGGAATTATATTGTTTATTTTAGGCAGCAGAACTTGCTGAATTCACTGCCAAGATTGCACTTCTAGAAGAAGCCAAGAAGAAAAAGGAAGAAGAAGCTACTGAGTGGCAGCACAAAGTAATCATTTGTTCATTTACTAGCTTTTATTGAATAGCTTTTGTACCTAGGATTATGCTGACTTTATAGACATGAATATAAGATACTGTCATAATTTAGAGTGGGAAAGATACTTGTGTATATGTATTTTAAATATTCAATGATATAAACCAAGTATTTTGGGAACACAGAAGAGGTGATTAATTTCTGTGGGTTGTCAGGAGACCCATAGACATTTAAGCTGGGTCTTGAATAATGAAGTAGGTTTTGGGGGTATGAAAGATTGGGAATAGAGACTGAAGAGGTAGTCATTCCAGACAAGGGGAACCGAATGAGTATAGGAAGTATGAATGTACATAATAGATTTGAGTATAACCAATAAGCAGCTGAGGCTTCATGTTGTTCAGAAATGTTGGGAGATGTGGCTCTCAAATTAGATAACAGGGAATTGTAAAAGGCTTTAAATAAATGCTGTGCTATACAGCAAGGCAGTGGAGAGTATCGATAGGCATGGGGCTTAGAAGATTTCAAAACAGGATTATAACATGATCAGATATGATTTTATAAAAACCACGTAGTAATCAGTGTGAAGAAAGGATTGGGATAGTGGATACTTAAGAGATAAAGAGCCAAACTGAGGATGTGGAAATGAGAATAAAGAGGAGTGGGAAGACTCTTTGTAGTAGATTCAAAAGGGCATGGCAGCCAGTGATTGGATATGAAGTTCAATTATTTAAAATTTTTTTAGAGACATGGTCTTACTCTGTGTCCCAGGCTGGAGTACAGTGACACGATCTTAGTTCATTTCAGCATCGAACTTCTGGGCTCAAGGGATCCTCCCACTTTGTCCTCTGCAGTAGCTGAGACTACAGGCATGCACCATCATTTTTATTTTTGTTGAGACGGAGGTCTTGCTAAGTTGCCCAGGTTGGTCTCAAACTGCTGGCCTCAAGCAGCCCTCCCATCTCAGCCTCCCAAAGTGCTGGGATTATAGGTGTGTGCAGCTAATACTGAGATTTCTAATATGGGGCCTAAGTAGATGAAACCACTATTGTCTAAAGTAGCACACAACTGTATAATCAGGCTTTGGTTGGAGGGATAGAGGAATATAAGATGAGACTCAATTCAAATGACATTAACTCTTGAAAATATAACTTTTTACACTCAAAGATGATGCATAGTTTTAGAAGACGATGTTTCTACAATAAAATGTACCTATACAGAAAACAGTTTTCTTTCACTTTTTTTTTTTTAAGACGGAGTCTTGCTCTGTCTACCAGGCTAGAGTGCAGTGGCGAGATCTCGTCTCACTGCTGCCTCTGCGTCCCGGGCCAGGCAATTCTCTTGCCTTAGCCTCTCAAGTAGCTGGGTTTACAGGTGCCCGCCACCATGCCCAGCTAATTTTTGTATTTTTGGTAGAGATGGTTTCACCATCTTGGCCAGGCTGGTCTTGAACTGCTGACCCTGTGATCCACCCGCCTTGGCATCCCACATGCTGGGATTACAGGCATGAGCCACTGCGCCCAGCCTTCTTTCACTCTTAAGTAAATCTCTGTAGCAGTTTAAATTTCATTGGGAAGTTTTAGATGTATTGAAAATTATGTTTATATAAATACAACTGAAGGAATACCACTGTTAATTTCCTACCTTACTTTGTTACTAAAATGTTTTAGATCCCTTTTAGGGATGGTTTGTGAAATTTAGAGACATGTAAACTTTTAAAAGCATATTACAGATGTCAAGTCTGTGAATTATGGAAAAATAGAAAATGCACACAAACGACAATTATATTCCCATAAACTAGGATCAGTACTGTAGAACCTTAGTATATATCCTTCCACGATACTTCCTGTTTATATATTCAACATGAAATATTACTGTACATACTGTTTCATTTTAGTGAATTTTCATCTCATATAATGTTAGATTCTATTCAAAATTTCCCAAAACGTCTCATAGCTAATTTGCCAGACAAGTTTTCAGAGGACTTTGCATTGTCTCTATTTGCAGACTTTTTAATGAAGGGCAGTTCTCTTTTTATTATTTTGACTTATTGATGGGACCTACAGAATGTCCCACCTCCTATATTTGTTTAGGTTACTTCGTTGTGTCATTCAGCTTGTCCTTTAACTCCAGTGTTTCCCGTGAACCAGAAGTTAGATCTAGAACCTGGAAGAATTCAAATTAAGTGTTTTTGACTACAGTGCATTAGAGTTGAGACATCCATGTAATTTGACATCTAAACTGGAGCACTTTTGAGGAAAAGGGGGTATTATTTGTAATTACACCAGGAGAACAGAGTAACAGAACTTTTCCAGGTAAACCAAGATAATATGGTCACCCAAACAATTGGTGATGTTAGATATTTCAGGTTGTATTACATCAGAAGACACTTAATATCTACTTAACTCACCATTAATTATTTTTTAGTGATGACTGGATTTGAGTAACAACAGTCTTACTCCTCCATTATCTGATTACGTTTTCCCCTTGTGGCTGACATAAAATCTACTGGG
This sequence comes from Cacajao melanocephalus, assembly GCA_963573385.1. Classification (NCBI taxonomy): domain Eukaryota; kingdom Metazoa; phylum Chordata; class Mammalia; order Primates; family Pitheciidae; genus Cacajao; species Cacajao melanocephalus. The sequence goes on along the minus strand of CAUYLG010062892.1, from coordinate 150,606 downwards.
TGTGGCATTCTTAGGCATTATATGAACATCCATTTCTCATCAACCATTTGCACAACAATTTTAGCAAATGATAATCCTTGCCAGAATTAATAATTCTTTTTTTTGCATGTATGCTTGTTTTTCTTTTAACCTGTCACTGACTTGAAGCTCACAGAATTAGTAATTCTTTTGTGCAATAATGTTGTCGATTTTCTCTTTTACCTGTTGGCATTCTTTTATGAAAATAGAGGCTTCATAAATAGGGCTTATTTTAATTACTTTGAAATATATTTTCTATTAAAAAGGCAGTATAACTTGATTTTTTTGTTTGTTAATTTTTAAAGTAAGTCGCTCATAAAAGTATTTTTAATATTCAGGCTTTTGCAGCCCAGGAAGACTTGGAAAAGACCAAAGAAGAGTTAAAAACTGTGATGTCTGCTCCCCCTCCACCTCCACCACCACCAGTCATTCCTCCAACAGAAAACGAACATGATGAACATGATGAGAATAATGCTGAGGCTAGTGCTGAATTATCAAATGAAGGGGTAATGAACCATAGAAGTGAGGAAGAACGTGTAACAGAAACACAGAAAAATGAGCGTGTTAAGAAGCAACTTCAGGTATTTAAAATTTGCAATTGTATGCACATTTGAAATATAGTTTGCATTTTCGCCATCTTAGACAAACTTAGTTAAAAAAAACATAGAAGTTTTAATAGTGACTGGCTTTGTGATTGGTCTGTGGGTGTTTGGCCTATAGTCATGTTATTTCATTTCTTCCATTGTGTGAACCTATTAGCAAATACCTGTTAGCTTTGTATAATCAGACATTAATTAGTGAGTTAATTACAGCTTGACCCATTTTAAAAGGTAGAAAATATACTAATGCTTTGTAAAAAAAACAAATGAATTTTGTTTTTAATCAGTAAAATGTACATTGCAGGCTGGGCACAGTGGCTCATACCTGTAATCCCAGCACTTTGGGAGGCCAAGGCAGATGGAGTTGAGAGGCCGGGAGTTCAAGATCAGCCTGGCCAACATAGTGAAACTCTGCCTCTACCAAACTCTGCCTCTACCAAAAATAAAAAAATTAGCTGGATGTGGTGGGATGAGCCTGTAATCCCAGCTACTTGGGAGGCTGAGGCATGAGAATTGCTTGAACCTGGGAGGTGGAGGTTGCAGTGAGCCGAGATCATGCCACTGCACTCCAGTCTGGGCAATAGAATGTGACTCTCTCTCAAAAAAAAAATAAAATGTACATTGAAAAGAATGATAGTTAATATACTACATTTAAGATATTGTATAATCTTAATTATTCAGATTTTATATTGGCAAAAGGTCAGTGTATTACATGGACATAATTAGGTCAAAGTAGAGAATATTAATAGTATGAGAGCTTTTTTCCTAATAAGTTACCTAATATTTTAATTGTTGAAATCTTTAAATATTAATAAAAGAAAATGAGGTGATAGTTACACTAAATTGGAGAAAGCGTCCCTTGAGGTATAGATTTTAAATCTCATAGTAATATTAGTCTATAATGGCTACATTGAACTTTTAGCCATTTCAAGTATTAGATGAGAAAGTTAGGGAAATTTAGAATAATGTACAAAATATTATGGTTGATAAATGTGTAAATGAAAGGCCATGAGTATTCCTTCCTTACCACTGCCACTACCATTACTAAAGCAAACTTATACACTAAAGAAAAAGTTTTCACAGTGGAAATGATTTAGTATATGTATTTTTGCATCTGAAGGCATTTTCATAAATTTTTTAAATCTAAGAAAAAAATAATGGTCTTGCTTTTTATTTTTTAAATACAGGCATTAAGTTCAGAATTAGCCCAAGCCAGAGATGAAACCAAGAAAACACAAAATGATGTTCTTCATGCTGAGAATGTTAAAGCAGGCCGTGATAAGTACAAGACTCTGCGACAGATTCGCCAAGGCAATACCAAGCAGCGTATCGATGAGTTTGAAGCAATGTGAGAGCTGTTATTTTGCATATATGTTCTTCATAAGCTGAACCACCAACAGAGAAAAGCAGGCCTTTGCAGATATGATGGAATGCATCCCACCTTGCCAAAGCATTTATACCAGTTTGACTGTGGTAGCTAAAAGATAAATTTAAGGGGAGCTCTTCAACTTTAAGGCAGTATGATACCATGCTTGGTTTTCTTTTTCTTTTGGTCTAGGGAATGGAGAATTGTGTTCCATTGCCTCGTTTCATATTTTTCTTTTTCTGTTGAAGACTAACACTAATTATCATGTCTGACAAATGTGATGTGTGATTTCAGTTCTACATACATTTTAAAGGATAATGGTGAACATTTTAATGAGTTTTCCTTGCCCCTTCCACATTTAACCTATATATATTTCCACATTCTCTCTCAGTCACATTTTCTCAGTGTGCCCTTCTCTTATCTGCCATGCCCATTGTCATAATTCCACCATCATACAGATCAGGCAGTGTTTAAGATGATGGTAGGTAGCACAGTGGACAGTCTTTGATCATTATGTAGAATATGGCTATGAATCATGAAAGAGATTAGAACATTTGATAATGTATGTACAGCTGGTGCTTAGTTTTTTTAATCCACATGTAATTACCTTATTGGATATTTGATATTTGGTTATTTAATCACAGTCATCTTTAACAGCTACATTGATTGGTGTTTTATCTCCTATAATCCTTTGATGGCTTTTTTGCCTACCATTTCACAGAGGTTTAGACAGCAGTAGTAGTTCCCTGGGAGAGTTTATTGATGAAACAGCCTCTGCAAGATTTTAAAAGTTTTATTCTTTTATAGACTGATTTAGAAAAAAACAGATGATTAATAAAAGAAAATATACACTTGGTAACTGATTTTAATTATTTTTTAAAACCTGGACCTTTCTGGAAGGGCAGCATATAAAAACATCAGTCCTGAGGAGGGGACAACAGTACTACCTCACTACTACACCTGCGATGACTGGTTGTTCAAACACAATGGAGTATGTAAGCTATATGTTTTATAATTCATAATGATAGCCTCAATCATCAAGAAGTACTTTTGAAATTTCATTTTCCCTCAATATCTTAGAGTGCTAAATTTTTAACTGCCTTTTTGTTAAGTCAAACTGTGGGATTCTGATTTGTATTAAAACTGTAAGCTCCTCACTGGTATACTATCATCCTGGAGGGGTGCTGTATGACTGAGGAAGAGTGAGAGAAAGAAAGAGAGAGAGACTGTGTGTGTGTGTGTGTTGCTAACCTTGTAGCATGTGAAGAATGTCTGCACCTTGATACGATAGTTGCATAATCAGTGTATTTGGTTTCTAGATAACTGTGCTTATTTTTTTCCAGTCTCTAAAAAATACTTAAATTTGGTTTGTTAATTTTATTTTAAAAATTATAATTTTAGTTTATATTAATTTTAATTATATTTTACTGAAATCTTTCCAGTTAGAAGGAGGTTCTAATATTCACATGTTCTAATACTTTGTTTATTGTAAAACAGCTAAATTTGGAGATACGTAAAGCCTTGTTTTCTCTGTGTGGTTCAGCTACTTTCCATTTGGTATTACACACTCAAATTTACATTTATCTATTAAAATTGCCATTTTATTAAACATTTTCACGCACAGTAGATTCAGGTTGTGTCTGAAAATACCTCTTGTGCTTTTTTGATTTTGCTGACTTTAAAAGGATTAATCTGGGCAGACATTATGAAAAAGAAAGGTTGCATTTAATATATTTTTTGAACTTTGTAGGACAAAACATAGCTGGTTAACCTTGAAATGACTGTTGTACCATGGTTGTGCACATGCTTCAGAATCGTATGGAAGAGAATGTTCCTACTTGCAGTACATCAAAGGAATGGATGTTTTGAAACTACTATTCATGTTTTGAAACATAAATGTTCACTTTAAAGCAATTGCCGTAGTAGATAAAAACCTGAACTTTCATTGGATTTTTGTTAATTTTCCTCATTTTGGATTATGTGCACTACCATAGCTACATCAGTTTGATACAGTATTGAAAAATTATCAGTTATATTTTGCTGTTTATGATCTATTTGTAGATTAGGATTAAAATGGATTTAATCCATTTTTAAGGCTGTGTGAATTTTTCTAAACCATTTGCAATATGGATTTTCATAGAGATTAAACCAGTTAAACTTATCATTAGCAGTCTTGAGCACACGTTCATATAGTCAATGTAAAAATACACTAATGAGTATTTGGTAAATCCTAGTAGGCTTTTACCATTAGCATAATTTTGTGTTGTACAATTAAGTTACAATTACATCTCTAATTTTGGATAATATTCATTGGTTAACAATAAAGTGACAAAAGCTCATGCCTTCAAGGTCCACTGTTGTTATTTAACATGGATTTCTTGTATATTTCTTGAAAATTACAATCTCTATTGGAGCCATGAATCACCACATCTTAAAAGTAAGAAATAGGAAATAATTTTAAATCCTCATGTATCTACTCTTTCCCCCAAATAATACCTCTTTGGTATGATTAATTCTGGAAAAGCTAAATTATTAAATTAAATTGACTTTCTTGACAACAAAACATAATTTCGGGTTTCCAATCATTGCCTTTATTGTATAGTGGTTACTTCCTGTTTCCTGAGAAAGATATACTTCTTGTCATTGATTCATCTCACTATTAAAATTCCAACATTCTTTAAAGAACCATATACTAACAAGTACATTTATTTAAGTACATGTTCTTATTTTAAAGCTCTATTACAGAGCAGTTACTCTATATCTAGAAATTGATTGCCTTTTTAAAGTCTTCTTACTAATTTTTAACTTATTCTTGTAATCTATAAAAATAGTAAAAGCTAGATGTTTTTTGTTTATAGTAATATTAACTGTCACTTTATTTTTTTCTGTTCGCAAGGACATACAGTGATTACTCTGATCATATCAGAAAATGGAATTTTAAATAATACTTTGCTTTGTATCTAATTGGAGTTTTTAAGAACTGGAATGACCACTTACAAAATTTTGTTAGATTTTATTGGAAGTCACTCTTACATTAGAAAAGTGTTAAATATTAGTGTCGTGGTTTTAAAAAAAATTCCCACTGTATTCTGTCCCAATATTGATCACCTTGTTGGTTGTTAATGTTTTTAGAAATGAAGATAATTTTTTTAAATTCACAGGTATCGCATTTTACATATGCACAATAAAAACAATTAGTCTTAAAAAGTTAAGGGCCGGGCATGGTGGCTCACACCTGTAATCTCAGCACTTTGGGAGGCTGAGGCGGGTGGATCAAGGGAGGTTGGGAGTTCAAGACCAGCCTGACCAATGTGGAGAAACCCTGTCTCTACTAAAAACACAAAATGTGGCGGGCGTGGTGGTGCATGCCTATAATCCCAGCTACTCAGGAGGCTGAGGCAGGAGAATTGCTTGAACCCAGGAGGTGGAGGTTGTGGTGAGCCGAGATCACGCCATTGCACTCCAGCCTGGGCAACAAGAGTGAGACTCCATCTCTCTCTCTCTCTCACACACACACACACAAAGTTAAAGCTTGAAACTAAAGTCTAAGGGATTACTAACTTTAATATACTGAACTGATGAGTAAATCAAAACTTAGATACTATTAATAAGAGTAAGGGATAACAGTTCAGTTTGGAACTATACTGTTGGCTTCCTCTGTTAAGTCTATTCTAAATGAACAGAATTTTAGCATTTACTTATTTTGTAAATGCTAAAGTTGCATTGCACTTGCATTTTTTTAACATATATTCTAATGTGGTCTGTCACATGGAATGACAGTATTCTAGCTCATACAAAAGCTCTTTGGATTCTGCAAATGTTTTTGATAACTTTATGAAATGTTCAGGCAGTCTGACTCCCCACAGTCTACACTGCTAACTAGGAAAAACTGGCTTACAATCATCTTCTGTATGTTAGCACTTACCACATTCTTTTTATTTTTTTAAAGAGACAGAGTTTCTCCATGTTGGTCAGGCTGGTCTCGAACTCCTGGCCTCAAGTGATCCACCCACCTCGGCCTCCCAAAGTGCTGGGATTACAGGCATGAGCCACCTCGCCCAGCCGCTTACCACATTCTTATCCTTAGCTTTTCCAATTAAATAATTTTAACTTCCAATTTTTCCTTAGTAGACCTACCTCTTACTATGTCCATCTGTCAAGCTGTAAGAACTACCGTTTTTCCTGTGGAAAAATAATGACCGTGTGGTTCAGCTACTTTCCATTTGGGTAATAGATACTCAGATTTACATTTATCTGTTAAAATTGCCATTTATCTCAATACTTTGACTTCCCTTAACCTCTGTGGTACGAGTTTTCTGATTTGGGCTTATATATACTACTTTAGGAGTTGAAGTATTTCCTGTGCAATTTTTACATTAACGATCTTGACCAAGGTGATTACCCCATGACACATCCTTTGCATTCAGGTTTATGTTTTGGCTCTGGAGATCCCTAGCTACTCAGTGGTTCCAGGTTCTTATTTAATGGTCTTCATTTAGCCAATACATTTTTATTAAGTGCTAGCTATATTCAAGGACTTAGAAGCAAGGTTAGGATGATTGTGACCCTTTGTTTTGGCCTATATAGGGAACTTCAAATATTAATTTATCTTAGCTCTTAGATCATTTGCATTTATCTATTACAAAATCATTTAAAATGGCAATGCCATATTGTTGATTCTTGTTATTTGTATGCCCAGATTCCTCCATGTTTATAGCTAGCTAGTTGCTTCTATCAATGCGACTTATTATTTTTACCACCCTATTCTAATTGTTCTTCACTTTTCTTTAATCATCGTTTTAAATATTTGGATTCATTTTTATATTTATGCATGCCATTTAGTTTGCTCCTAAAAATAGTGATACTGGTTTTAGTTTTTTACTTACTAAATCAGTATAGCCAAATGTCCATCTTCCTAGTGATAATATGTGATCAGAATTTCTGAGATTATTTATGTGACTATTTTTGGAAAAGTTTCTTTTTATAAAACATGGATTTATTATATGAAATTCTTCTTGCACTGTGTTACAATGTATGCTGTGATATCCTTTTTATTTTTATTTTTTTCAACTTAAATGTGATGTTTTATATTGTTTTAGACCTAGGAATCATGTGTTTTTTAGAATCATAAGGCAATATATCCTTCCTCCCTTTCCTTTATATATAATTGAAAAGTCTATGAAATTCAAGTCTGGCATTTGAATTCTATATGCTGTCATTCCATTTATGCAATTATTTACTTCTAAATTTTAGCTGTTTTCATAAAAACAGTTTTGAGATAAAGGAAACGTACAAAGGAAGATCAATCAGCAGGAAAATTAGTAACTGACAGGGAATATGAATGAATGCTTGGTATACGTTTCTCAGGTATGCTTGTTTTCTGATTAATTACTTAATTTTCATTTCATAGGCCAAATTTTAAAAACCAGTTAATAAAGATAACTCTAAAAGAGAAAGTCTCTAATTTTAAAAGTTTTTCTAACCTAGGAAGACTCCTTTTAGACCCAACTGACAAACCAGTCAAATATGAGTAATTGTTAATATCTGTACTAAATATTGAGAAGATTAATAAAGAGTTTTCAGTTAAATCTTTTTTTATTGTGGTAAAATATACATAAAATTTATTATTTTAAACGTTTTCAAGTGTACAATTCAGTGCCATTAACTACATTCACATTGTTGTGTAACTGTCACCACCATCCATCTCCAGGACGTTTTTATCTTCCCTAACTGAAGCCTGTACCTATTAAATGATAATTCTCCATTCTGCCCTCCTCCCCAACCCCTGGTGACCACTGTTCTACATTCTGTCTCTATAAATTTGATGTTTCTAAGAACTTCATAAAAGTGAACTCATACAATATTTGTCCTTTTGTGTCTGGTTTATTTCACTTAGCATAATGTTTTCAAGGTTCATTTATGTTGTTGTATGTATCAGCATTTTATTCCTTTTTACGGCTAAAAATTATTCCATCTTATGCATATATCACATTTTATTTCTCCATTTATCTGTTGTTGATGGACACTTGAATTGCTGCTATCATTTGACTACTGTGAATATTGCTGCTTTGAACATTTGTATACAAAATATCTTAGATTCCCTGCTTTCAGTTCTTTGGGGTTCATAACCCAGAAATGGAATTGTTTGATCATATAGTAATTTTTTTGTTTTGAGATGGAGTTTCGCTCTTGTTGCCCAGGCTGGAATGCAAGGGCGTGATCAGCTCACTGCAGCCTCCGCCTCCTGAGTTCAAGCGATTTTTCTGCCTCAGCCTGGAGCAGCTGAGATTACAGGCATGCATACCACACCTGGCTAATTTTTTTTTTTTTTTTTTTTTTTAGTAGAGGTGGGGTTTCTCCACGTTGATCAGACTGGTCTCTTAACTCTCGACCTCAGGTGATCTGCCTGCTTCGGCCTCCCAGAGTGCCAGGGTTACAGGCATAAGTCACTGAGCCCTGTGTAATTTTTTGAGGAGCTGTTGTAATATTTTCCACAGAAGCAGCAGCATTTTACATTCTTGTAACAGTGCCCAAGGTTCTAATTTTTCCACATCCTCACTAACAATTGTTATTTTCTGGGTTTTTTTGTTGGTTTGCTTGCTTGCATGCTTCATTTTGATGATAGCCATTCTAATGGTGAAGGAGTACCTCATTGTGGTTTTGACTTGCATTTTTCTTTGATACATTTCTCAAATCATAAAAAGTTGGAAGTCTTTTCATATGCCGATTGGCCATTTATATATCATCTTTGGAGAAATGTCTATTCAAGTTTTGCCCATTTTTAAAATTGTTTAATTTTCTGTTGTAGGAATTCTTTATATTTGGGATTTAAAATATCGATTAGGATTTGGAATATTAATTCCTTTTCAGATATAAGAGTTCCAATTTTTTTCCCATTGCGAACTGTCTTCACCCTTGATATAGTGTAGTTTTCCTTGATGCACAAAAGTTTTTAATTTTGATGAAGTCCAATTTTTTTGTTGTTACCTGTGCTTTTGGTTGGTTGTGTTTTTTGAAGAGGAAAAATAGTTTTAAATGAAGAAGGTGTTACAAAAAGGCAAAGCAGAAGAGAGAATACGTATAGTGGTTAGTCTCTAGACTAGAAATGAAAGTAAATAGGTAGAAAATGTGTCAGTGTGTACTGACTGTAGGATGATAAAGCTTGAGTGGGTTGGACCCAGGAATTTATGGACCCTTGAATCCTGTGTTTAGGTGGTTTACTTTGATTTGAGGACAACTGGTAACTTTGGGAAGACACGGCTACAGGAGGGAACAATAACTAAACCTTGTTTGAAAAAAAAAACTCAGTGCAACGTAAGGTATACTAGAAAGTGCGGAGGAGATAGCGTAATAGAAGAGCTATGTCTGCTATAGTTAGCCTGAGAAAGGCCTTGGCCATGGGAATGAATTTAAAGGAAATTCTGATAATTTAAAGGAAATCTCTAAGTGAAATTTGCTGTCATGTTTGCTATATTTTTCTTGTTTGTAGTAATGTATTTTCTTCTGCACTTGATCTTAGCCAAAAGGCCAAGAAACGGTATTTTCTTCTGAACTTATTTTCTAACTGACCTCTTTTGGGACATTTAAAATCCCAGTTACTTTTCTTTTATCCATGACTTTTGGGGAATGGGTTGTTTAGTGGCACAAAAAAACTGAAAATGAAAGACATCCAAGAGTAAATGGATTTGGTTCTGGGTTCTAATTCCAAGTCTTATACTCTCATACTGTAGCTTTTATTACTGATTTCATAGTTCTGAATCAGATTGTCCTTTTCAAAGCATTTCTCTGGATTCAGATTATGGACACTTCCATTCTAGATGCATTACCTTCACAAAAATGTATGGCTAACTGAGGCTTAATATCTGTGTGTTTTTGAATTATTAATACTGGTTTATAATTGAAAACTATTACCTCAGAGTAATGCTTATAACAATAGTTCTATCAAACTTTTTTTGCTCTCAGATGACCATCATAATGTACTGGGTTTTAGAAGAAATTCGAAGGGTTGCTTTTTTTTAAAAACATGTTGGGGTTAGAAAAATAATTCTTTCAGCTCATTGTGAAAGGATTATATTCACCAAAACACAACTCAGAGAAGATTATCTCAGAACATACATGCACAATTATTTCCTGGCTGTGACAAGTCTAAAGAACTCACTTTGGAAATTTCTATAGATTTTTTAAAAGTTGAAAGTCATACCTGATTATGCTCATCAACTTAACTTTTGCTAGACATATGATTTGATTCATCTGCTTATACCCAAATGACATCTTAGATTTTTTTTCCTTCTTTCTTTTGATTGTTTCCCTCAGACAGTTCATAATACAATCTAGTTCTCAATTTGTAGGCCATAAAGGTTTGTGAATATAGGTAGATAAAATATTTTGATAGACTCTAAGTTATAAGTAGGTGGTTTCTCCTCAGTAACTTTATTTTCTTTATTTTTTTGAGACAGAGTCTTGCTCTGTCGCCCAGAGTGGAGTGTGGTGGTGCGATCTTAGTGCACTGCAGCTTCCATCTCTTGGGTTCAAGCGATTCTCCTGCCTCAGCCTTCTGAGTAGCTGAGGCTAAAGGTACGTGCCACCATGTCTGGCTAATTTTTCTAATTTTAGTAGAGACAGGGTTTTACCATGTTGGCCAGGCTAGTCTCAATCTCCTGACCTCAAGCGATTGGCCTGCCTCGGCATCCAAAGTGCTGGGATTACAGGTGCCATGCCCAGCCCAAAATTTGTGTTTTTTAGACACATTTTCTGTTGAAGGACATGAAATCTTTCATTGTACATAAAAGTAAATAATAGTTTACTTTCTAATTTCATTAATATTTGCAAATGTACTTGAGAGTAGCTCATGTGGGTTTTTTAAAACCTTTAGGTTAGTTAAACTGCCTATCATTTTTCAAGAAATACTAACATCTTTTAAAAGATAGGTTGACAGGTGCAAAATAGATCCCTGTCATTTAGTGATTTATATGCATTCTTAACTGAGAATACATTTTGTAAAAGTTTTGTACTAGGCAATATAAAACATGGAATTAGAACTCAAGAGTCTAATCCTCTGGATATAGTTTAATGTACTAGGCCACGTTGTATTCCAATATAACTGATGTTTTAAGGATATTTAAAATGAATTTGGGGGGCGTAGACTGTATAAAAGGCTTTGTATGAAGTGTATCCATTGGAAAAGTAGGTTTGCATCTTATAGGAGGTTATTGGTATGTAAGTTTTTGGAATGTTCTCAAGCATTGGGAAGACTGCAAGTAAGTATGTCTTCTGGATAACTGGTGTGATGTATACAGATAGGAAAATGTTCTCTGCCACCTCTTATTTTTCAACCATTATGCTATAGCTCTTAAACATTAGGCACTGAAAAGATTCTCAGTGTAATACTACTGTGAAAGGAATGCTGAAATCGGAGAAAAGAAGGCATGACTTTTGTTCCCTTTTCCATAAAATAAGACATAGACATTTGCATTCAGAGTGATTCGTTCAGTGATTTGCAGTGATTGCTGTTTGTGCACCATTGGAATTATGGGAGATAGATGAACAGATGAGACTTTGCGACTATGCCAAGAAAACTGTAGTCAGTCAGGGAGTTGAGTTCTTGACTCAAATTGAGGTATAGAAAGTATGGTAGTAAGTGCCAGGAGAAAAAATGAGATAAAATGTGCAGGAGATAGAGAAATGAGAGGCCGCTTAGTTTGACTTTAGGTCACTTTGATTCAGTGTTCATGTGGTATTTCTTGATGAAGTTAAGAGAATGTTCTTTGATTTTGGAGCTTAGGTTTTAGATCAAATATTGTTCTCATGCCTGTAAACTTTGATCTTAGTTTGTGCGTGTGTGTGTTTGTTTTTTGGGGGGGTATACAGGGTCTTGCTCTGATGCCCAGGCTGGAGTACAGTGGTCCAATCTTGGCTCACTGCAGCTTCCACTTCCTGGCTTCAAGCGATTCTCCTGCCTCAGCCTCCTGAGTAGCTGGGACTGCAGGCATGCGCTGCCACACTCGGCTTATTTTTGTATTTTTAGTAGAAATGGGCTTTCACCATGTTGGCCAGGCCAGTCTCAGACTCCTGGGCTCAAGTGATCCACCCACTTTAGCCTCCTAAAGTGCTGGGATTACAGGTGTGAGCCACCACACCCGCCTTATCTTAGTTCTTAAATGATTTTTAGGGGCCACAAATATTTTGGGGAGTACAGCCTAGGATTTATTTCAAAAGTGCTAATGATAGTTCATGTTAATCACGTAGAAAAAACATCAATCTTAGTAATTTGTGATTTCCCTCTCCCCAGTCCTCTTCCCCGAGAGTCAATAAATTCTTCATTTGTGTACTAGAGAGATTCAGAAAGGCTTAGCCTATATGGTCACCATCTTGCCATTGCTCTTTTAGCCACTCACTGCCGCTGAGGTTTGATTCGGATACCTGTCTCTGCATGGTTTTTCTAGGCAGGCTTAGAAACTGGCAGGAGTCAAAGTATAAGCTCTGTAGCCCATGGTTATCCCCAATCTAGGGGCGTAGGGATACTTTACCACATTTTCCTGCTTTTTCAACAAATGTTTTGTTTTTTTACAGAAGCTGTTTAGATCCAGGTTTTATCAGTTCACAGCACATTAGATACATAACCTAATGGGCATTAAGAGAATCTCTTGGGCTGGGCGTGGTGTCTCATGCCTGTAATCCCAGCACTTTGTGGGGCTGAGGCAGGCAGATCACCTGAGGTCAGGAGTTTGAGACCAGCCTGGCCAACATGGTAAAACTGTGTCTCTACTAAAAATACAAAAATCAGCCAAATGTGGTGGCGGGCATCTATAATCCCAGCCACTCGGGAGGCTGAGGCAGGAGAATTGATTGAACCTGGGAGGCAGAGGTTGCAGTGAGCTGTGATTGTGCCACTGTACTCCAGCCTGGGTGACAAGAGTGAAACTCCGTCTCCAAAAAAGAAAAAAAAGAGTATTTGGGATAGCTGTGAGGCAGCATGATGTTGAGGTAATTGCACGGGTTTTGGATTCCCACATCGGGTTTGAATCTTGGCCTGGCGACTTCTGAGATCTTGGGATTCCACTCAGCCATTTGAGCCTGACTTGTCTCATCTGTTAAATGGAGTAACACTATTAATCTTGTGAGCATTAATTGTAATAATAAACATGGAATACTTTGTTTACAGCTTTGGCATATTGGAAATGTTAATAGTAATTTCTGCCATTTTGGTTTTCATAATATTTTCATGTCAGTATTATGAATATTCATATTTGTAGGCAAGTCCTTTAGGTTCCATTTTTAATGTGCTTTGTTTACCTTTTAAGGATTCTAGTTATAATTCTTAGAAGGTATCACTCCCCATGTTTGTTGAGTGTGTGCCAGGCCTATGCTCAGCATGTAAATAAAGATATGGTCCTAAGCAGTAAATAGTATATGGTTTTCTCCCAGTACACAAAATAAATCATTTATATGGGTTTGTGTATTATCAGTAAGTGAGGTTCCCTCCTCAACCTCTTAATACTGTAGTGTGCCAAGTCTCAGTCCTGCTGTCTGCAGTTGGATCTCTCCGTGACCTTATCCAGTGTCATTGCTTTATATAAGCAATTGCTTTTTTAATTTAAGCAATTGCTATATTTCCTGTAGGCAGAAAACGTAAATCTCTAACCAAATTCTCCCCTGAACTTCAGATGTGTGTATATATATATACACACATATACACTCTGCATGACATTTCCAGTTTCATATCTGATAAGCATCTCAAACTTACTAGTTCAACTCAAGATCTTCTCCCCTTAAACTTGCTCCTGCCTCAGTCTTCCCCTTCTCAGTTGGTAAACGACAAATCCATTCTTCCAGCTAATTAGGCCAAAACTTTGACCGTATCTATGACTCTTCCTCATAATCTACATCCAGTCCACTCACAGATCCGTTGGCCTGGCATGCAAGATCTATAATGTATCCAGAATATGACCACTTCATACATTCTCCACAGCCATCAGTGTTCCACCTACAGGATTGCCTGGATTATTCCAAGAGTCTTCCATTCTGTTTTCTTGATTTCCTCTTTGCCATTTTACAGTCTTTTAAGATCTTACAACAGGTAAGTCAGATCATGTCACTTGTGCTCAAAATCCTTCAGACGTTTTCCGTCTCAGTAAAAGCCATGTCCTTTTCAGCGGTCATTTGCAGCCTCATCTATTCTGGTCCCTGCCACAGGTCTTGGGCCTCCTCTACTGATTTTCCTCTCCTCTCATTAATTTGAAGTCACACTGGTTTCCTTGTTATTCTTTAGAGCAGCCAACCGGTCCAACTCCTCTTACTCAGCTTGGAAGACTTTTTCCCAGATACTATTATGATTCACTCCCTTGCCACCTCCAGGAATTTGCTTAAACGTCACCTCAATGAGGCCGCCTTTTACAACCCTATTTAAAATTGTACCTTCCCCAGTATCTTGTACCCATTTCTTGCCTTTATTTTTTTTCTATAGCACTTAACCATCTAGCATACTATATATTTACCTATTTGTATTGTTTGTCTCGCCCTACTAGAATGTAAGCTCCATGAGGGCAAGAATTTTTCCATTTTGTACACTGTATATGCCCAGGGCCTAGAGCAGTGCCTGGAATGCCATAGATGCATGCTATTTAATAAATGAATGGAGGAGCTCAGAAGGAAGGCACCTGATCTTGCTACAGAGCTCCAGGGAAGGCTTCCTATCGGAGATGATCCCTAAGCCAAATCTTTCAGCACAAGTTACTCTTAATTGAGGAGGCAAAGATAGGAAAGCTTTCTGGAAAGAAGGAACTGCATATGCAAATAACATTGAGTCACAAAAGGACATGGAGTGTGCTGGGACTGCCCATTTGTATTGAAAACAAAGCTTGAAGCCGGGCACGGTGGCTCACGCCTGTAATCCTAGCACTTTGGGAGGCCGAGGCAGGTGGATCACGAGGTCAAGAGATCGATACCATCCTGGCCAACATAGTGAAACCTTGTCTCTACTAAAAAATACAAAAATTAGCTGGGCATGGTGGCATGCACCTGTAGTCCCAGCTACTAGGGAGGCTGAGGCAGGAGAACTGCTTGAACCCAGGAGGCAGAGATTGCGCCGCTGTACTCCAGCCTGGCGCCTGGTGACAGAGCAAGACTGTCTCAAAAAAAAAGAAAAAGAAAACAAAGTTTGAGATTCAGAAGATAGTGCTGTGAAATACTAGAAAATCATGAAGGCGAGCAGGTTTGGGTGAGCCTGTGACCTTTCTTTTTGGACAATTTGAGTTTGGAATGCTAATGGAATGTCAGATGAAATTTCCCTAGGGTAAAGTGTAAGGAAAGAAATGGTGGGTTTAGTATAGGACCTTGGAGAGCGCCAGCATTGATGTACTGTCAAAGCAAGAGAGGACTGCACAGACGTGTAGGACAGAAAGGTGACTGCATGTGACCACCAGTGCCGCATGGGGAAAAAAGGTCTATTATGAAATTTAAAATGTATGTTGGTTTCGGCAACACAAACATCATTGAAAAGAGCAATTTCTTTGGAGTTAGAATAGTTGTCACTTAGCTTAACTGTGTGTCTTCTGGAAAGCATTTTCCCCAAATCTACACATAATTCTTATCCTCCAGGAATAACAAGAACAGGAAAATGCTGTCTCTAACAGTGTCCTCCATCAACTTCATATGTCTAAATCTGACACTTGGGCATGAACCCCACTCCATACCCTGCCCAAGTCTGTGAGTTTATGTCGAGTAAAGTGAAAATCAGTTCCCATATTTGCCATCTAGAGTAAATAGGCTCCACGAAGCACTTGAGTGATGTCATCCATTCAAATAATGTTATTCATTTATTAAACATTTATTAGATGCTTCAAGTTAGGCCCTGAGGATTCATAGATAATTTAATACATCATCATAAATAATTTAAAACCTCATCTAGAGGAAGAAACAAGAGTTAAGAATTATGACGAGACAAGTAACAAGAAGCACTTAAGGCTAGGTAGTGACCAACCTCTTGCTGACATTGACAAGGTTATAGAGGTTATTGTGATTGTCAGCAGCTGCCTTGGGAACAAGTACCGTCTCCTCCCTACCCCTTGCCTTTAGAGCTGAGGGCATATCTCAGTGGATGTTCAGTTCAGTGGTGGTCTTGATGTTAATTCACAGAGGAGTTTCAGAATCTATCAGAGTTTAGGAGGAATTTCCAGGACTAGAACCAAAGGGTGCTAACTGTATGAGCAGAGGCTGAGGAGGTCTGGTAGCACTGCCTTGGGCTGTTGGTTAGGAAAGTCTGTTTACAACTTGGGCTGCTCTCCTTAGGGGAGGTGAAGATGGACTTTGTGTATAGTCTGGAGCTGCTAAGGAAGTTTTGGTGGGAGGAGTCCTACCATTTATTCATCCAAATATGTTAGCACCTGACAGGCGCTGTGTACTAGTTGTTCAGAATAACATAGTAGCCATGTCCCTGCCCTAATGAGCTGACTTCCTATAGGAAGACACAAACACTGGAAAGCAGAATAATTAAAAGATGCATATTGTATTACTAGGTTGAATTGTGCAGTTGCTGACATGTAACCATCCCTGACCTATCAAAACAGCAATTTTATGTCCACTCAAAACTATGAAAGAAACAAGGGACTGAGTTAGGAAAAGATGTAATCAAGGACAGGAGGTAAGAAAAAGTCTCTGACAAGGTCGCATGTAAGTTACTACCTGAAGGAGAAGGCTCTCTCCTCTTGTTCCTGTTTAAATCAAGATGGTAGATGCAAATGCCAGGCAGATCAAGAGAGTGTACTGGGTGGGCTTGGTGGGGACTGTGTTCAATCAGGAGTCTCCTGCCCTGTCTGAAGAGGGAGGAAGAGGAAGAGCATCAGCCCTTCCCACATAGGGTAGGTAGGCCCAGCATTGCTATTGCTTGTGATCTTCCAAGATAAGCCAGAAAATGGCTTTTAGAGGAAAAGCATTCAAAGATACCATATTTAAGTTGAGATGTAATTTTTATTTGAAGTCTTTTAAAGTGTACATGTCAGCTATTCCAGTGCAGTGGTTTACACCTATAATCCCAGCAATTTGGGAGGCTGAGGTGGAAGGATTGCTTGAGTCCAGGAGTTCAAGACCAGCCTGGGCAACAAAGCAAGATCCCATCTCTACAAAAATCAAAAATAAAATTAGGGCCAGGTGTGGTGACTCACACTTGTAATCCCAGCACTTTGGGAGGCTGAGGTGAGAGGATCACTTGAACCCAGGAGTGTGAGACCACTCTGGGGAACATAGTGAGACCTCCTCTCTACTTAAAAAAAAAAGTAGCCAGGTGTGGTAACGCACCTGTAGTCTCAGCTACTCAAGAGGCTGAGGTGGGAGGATTGCTTGAGCCCAGGAGGTTGAGGCTGCAGTGAGCCGTGTTTGTAATACTGCACTCTAGCCTGGGCAACAGAGTGAGACCCTGTTAAAAAAAAAATTAGAAAAAGTTTTGCAAGCCAAACAAGATACACCTGCTTGCCAGAAGTAGCCCACTAGATACCAATTTATAGTCTTTGCTTTAAAATTCCAGGTAGAGAGAACAGCATATGCAGATACTCTGAGGCAAGAAAGAGCTTCACTTCTTCATGGAAAAGACAGGAAGGTGATATATCCAGAGCCGAGTGAGTCCAGAGGAGGGTGATGTGTGAGAGGAAGTTGAGGAAGAGCCAGATCACAGGAGCTTCCTAAACCATGGTGAGAAGCCTGCAAGATCTAGGCCAATGTCCACTGAGCAGTTTGACACCAGAATTGAGCTAAGAAAAGGTAAATTCAAGAGAAGTTTGAGGAACAAAGATGCAGGGATGAAAGAGTGAGTGTAGTTTGTACTCTACTCAACATGCTGTACCCTGGGGCTAAACAGGGCTGCATCTGCCTGAGCAAGGGGCACTTCTTCCTTATTCTCACAAAGACATCATAAAGGCTGCAGGTGTCCTTGAAGGTATTCCATTTTACAGCTAAGTAACCTGCCCAAGGACAACCACCCATTTGGATTTTGGTTTTCTTAGAAGTGAAAGCCCTTAGCTTTTTGATTACAAA
Source organism: Cacajao melanocephalus (assembly GCA_963573385.1). Taxonomy (NCBI): domain Eukaryota; kingdom Metazoa; phylum Chordata; class Mammalia; order Primates; family Pitheciidae; genus Cacajao; species Cacajao melanocephalus. Next base: position 132,600 of record CAUYLG010062892.1, on the reverse strand, counting down.
ACATGGCCTTTCCAGTTTAAAGCCAACTGAGACATGTTTACTTGCTCTTTGAAGGATTATCTTGTCTGCATAACTCAAAGTGAATGTATCGATTGATTTACAGGCCAAAGAAGAATGCTTTAAATCTTAAGTTCAACTTGAATACAGAATGGTGGTGACCTGATCAAACCCACCAGTCTGAAGACTAGCCTACTTGAACCATTGCATGTGGGCTTGTAACTCCAGTCTCCCCAGTTTAGTGCTCCTGTTTTCAAGATGAGGTATATATAGCTCAAAGATTTAGAGTTGAAATATATGATTTACTCTTGTAGGGGAGGGAATGCATTATTTTTATAAATTATTATTACTATTTTGAGATGGAGTTTCGCTCTTGTTGCCCAGGCTGGAGTGCAATAGTGCAATCTCAGCTCACTGCAACCTCTGCCTCCTGGATTCAAGTGATTCTCCTGCCCAGCCTCCCGAGTAGCTGGGATTATAGGTGCTCATCAGCATGCCCGCCTAATTTTTTTTTTTTTTTGAGATGGAGTCTCACTTTGTCGCCCAGGCTGGAGTGCAGTGGTGTGATCTTGGCTCACTGCAACCTCTGCCTCCTGGGTTCAAGCAATTCTCCTGCCTCAGCCTCCCAAGTAGCTGGGATTACAGACATGCACCACCATGCCCAACTAATTTTTGTATTTTTACTGTAGACAGGGTTTCACCATGTTGGCTAGGCTGGTCTTGAGCTCCTGACCTCAGGTGATCTGCCCACCTTGGCCTCCTAAAGTGCTGGGATTACAGGCATGAGCCACCATGCTCAGCTAATTCTTGTATTTTTATAGAAATGTGGTTTCATCATGTTGGCCAGGCTGGTCTCAAACTCCTGGCCTCAATTGTTCTGCCTGACTTGGCCTCCCAAAGTGCTGGGATTACAGGCATGAGCCACCACACCTGGCTATTTTTTTAAAATTAGTAATTAACTATTAAAGCCTAGAAATAAAAGAAGATTCCGTGCTCAAGAAATATAAGAAATCTAGAGGAAAGCTGAAATTGGGGAAGTGAAGATGTATGTGGATAGAAGGCTTTTTAAGCCACCCAATAGGTGTTGAATTAAATATTTTAGGAACTCAGTTAGCAAGACTTCAGTGATAGGAACTGAACTCAGTCTAGAGAAAATTCAAGAGGTTGAAGATCAAAGGGAAGAAGGCTCTTACCTGGTGAGTTTTACCATGTGGGAGACAGCCAGAGAGGAAGGTACGCACTGTGAGAGCTGAGAAATGAAGTCATCATGCGGCATTTGAGACAGGCTTATAGTTTGAGTTAATTTCCTGAGTAAATGCAGGAGGAGAATGCTAAATTTGTTTTCGGGACAGAATGTTTCAGAACTGAATAAGTATTTCATTGAAATGTATCAGTCAATTCTTTGTGCAATTCTCTGTTGTTTATTAGAATATTTGAAGAGAGAAAGCATAACTAAAAATATTTCTCAGATGTTCTATGTAGGTTATTTGAATGGCTTTGTGGTTAAAAACAGATCTGGGCTGGGCATGGTGGCTCATGCCTGTAATCCCAGCATTTTGGGAGGCCAAGGCGGGAGGACTGCCTGAGCCCAGGAGTTTGAGACCAGCCTGGGCAACATGGTGAAACTCCATCTGTATTTAAAATAAAACTCTGACTTAGCTTTCCTTATGATTCTTTAAACTATTAGATTTTTGCCTGTGTGTAATTAAAATGAAAATTGCCTTTTTAACAGAAAATTACTGTATTTTGCTTTTATACTCATAGATTCTATCAAATTAGAGCAAGGAGGGCAAATGATCTTTATGAAGAAGTCTGGATACTAAATATTTTGGACTTTGCAGGCCAGTTGTCTCTGTCCCAGCCATGCAACTCTGCTCTTGTAGTTCACAAGCAGCTATAGGCATATGTCAATGAATGAGCATGTCTGTGTTCCAATAAAATTTTATTTATAGACACTTAACTCTGAATTTCACATAATTCATGTGTCACAAAATATTCCTCCTATGATTTATTTTATTTTTTTTAAAAGGTGAAAAACATTCTTAAATCACATTCTGTACAAAAGCATATGGGAAGCTGGGTTTGGTCCATGAGCCATAGTTGGCTAACTCCTGAGTTAAAGGTTTTTAAAAAGGAATGTTCTGCCAGGCGCAGTGGCACTGCCTGTAGTCCCAGCTACTCGGGAGGCTGAGGTGGGAGGAAAGATCGCTTGAGCCCAGGAGTTCTGGGCTGTAGTGCACTATGCCGATCGGGTGTCCGCACTAAGTTTGGCATCAATAAGGTGACCTCCCGGAAGCAGGGGACCACCAGGTTGCCTAAGGAGGGGTGAACTGGCTCAAATTGGAAACGGAGCAAGTCAAAACTCCCGTGCTGATCAGTAGGTGGGATCGCACCCTTGAATAGCCACTGCACTCCAGCCTGGGCAAAATAGCGAGATCCTGTCTCCAAAAAAAAAAAAAAAAAAAAAAGGAATGTTCTTTCTTCCAAGGGCCAGTGCTGTGACTTTCTGTCTGGATGACTAGTAACATTTTGAGGTGACCCTAAGGAAATCTTATTTTGTTATAATGAAGGGATTTGTTACACATTTGAACAACTTTTGGCAGTCGTTCTCACAGTAGCTTGCATCAGAATCACCTGGAGGGCTTGTGAAAACATTGCAGGACTCCCTCCCCAGGTTTCACATTAGGTAGATCTATGCAGCTGCTCAAGAATGTGCATTTATGGCTGGTTACGGTGGCTCAGGCCTGTAATCCCAGCATTTTGGGAGGCCGAGGCGGGTGGATCACTTGAGGCCAGGAGTTCAAGACCACCCTGGCCAACGTGGTAAAACCGTGACGCTACCAAAAATACAAAAATTAGTTAGGTGTGTTGGCACACACCTGTAATCCCAGCTACTAGGGAGACTGAGGCACAAGAATCGCTTGAACTCCAGGAGGCAGAGGTTGCAGTGAACCGAGATTGTGCCACTGCACTTCAGCCTGGGTGACAGAGCGAGATCATGCCACAAAAAAAAAAAAAAAAAAAAAATGCATTTCTTAAAGATGAGTCTGATGCTGCTGTCTTGGGACCACACTTTGAGAATTGCTGATTTAGAGAAATGAGAGCATCCAATAGTGTGGAAATAACACAGTTGCTTCTTTCAATCAGTGTCCTTAGAGGAACTATTGACTTTTCTATGTTGTTTGAGACCTTTGAAATTTGAGTGGTTCAAAGACTAAAGATAATGGGAACCAAATTCATAACTTCCCCATCTATTGTAGTATTTTTCCTCCATTACTTTCTGTTTTAAACACTTGAAAATGAGAGATTGATTTATAACAATGTTAGAGAATGAGATGCATCAAGTAGAAATATAAATTAAGGAATATATGTATTAGATAGTCATGTATCAGTTTGAAAAATAGTATGTTGCCAGTAACTGGCATTGCATGTTCCTCCTCCATCATGTCCTCCTTCACTTTGCTTTTACTATATGTGTTTGTATCTACAACAATCTAATGTCTAGTTTTGCACACACATGAACTTTATAAAAATAGTTTTTTCTTTGTAATTCACGATGAAGTTCTCAAAACATAGTTTTACTATACACACATGCACATCCATTTTGATGAATATAACTGTGGTTCATTTTCACTGCTGTATTTATTTTATGAGTATGCTACAATTCATCAGTTCCCCTGATGGTGGACATTTGGATTGTTAACAGTATATATATATATTTTGAGACAGAGTCTCGCTCTATCACCCAGGCTGGAGTGCAGTGGCACAATCTTGGCTCATTGCAACCTCCACCTCCTGGGTTCAAGCGATTCTCCTGCTGCAGCCTCCCGAGCAGCTGGGATTACAGGCACCCACCACTCCACCCGGCTTATTTTTTGTGTTTTTCGTAGAGACAGGGTTTCACCACGTTAGCCAGGCTGATTTCAAGCTCCTGATCTGAAGTAATCCACCAGTCTTGGCCTCCCAAAGTGCTGGGATTACAGGTGTGAGCCACTGTACCTGGTCATAGGATTGTTACCAGTATTTTAAAAAATCTATAAACAACATAGCCACGGATATTCTTGTCTTCTGTTCGTGTTTTCTAGTGAATAAGCACAACAGTATTTCTACAGCAGAGACCTAAGGAGGGGAATTGTCTCTCATTACGGGATATGCACATCTTTAAGTTTACTATGTAACCATCAATTGTTTCCCAAAATAAGGCTATCTCCGCATCTTCACCCACACTTCATATCACTAGACTTTTCAATTTCTGCCAATTTGATAGGTTTAAGATGATATTGTGCCTTTATTAATAATTTACATTTCTTAATTACTAATACGGTTAATTTTTCTTTTATTTAAGGACCTTTCATGTCTCCTCTTCTTTGAAATGACTTTTTAAAATACCTGTTTTCTATTAGATTGTTTATCTTCATCCAGTTGATTCAGAGAATTTCCTTATATTCTGGTTACTAATCTTTTGACATTTAAATGTTTGAGAGATATCTCTTTCCATGGCTTGCCTTGTGTTTTTGCCTTTTTATGGTTTTTTTTTTTGATAGGTAAATGTTTTAGACTTTCTTGTAGCATAATTTATAAATTATATCCCTATAATTTGTGGGGACTTTTTCCTGTGTGTGTCTTGTTTAAGAAATTCTTCTCTCACTTGATGTCATGAAGATATTTTTCTACATTTTCTTCTAAAAGTTTGGTTATTTTTACATTTAAATCATTAGTCCAGCTATAAATAACTTTTGTGCATGGTCAAAAGTGTCGACCCAATTTTATTTTATTTTGTCTAGATGACTCGTTGTCTTGATACTTTATTTAGTGGTTCATCCTTTTCCTATTGATCCTAGTGCCATTTCTTTCATATTTCTTACTCTGTTCTGTTATACTCTCTTCTGTTGCATTGGTCAATGTGTCTATCCCTGCGTCAATACTATTCTGTCTTAATCACTACAGCCTTAGCTTTTTAACAAGTCTTGATATCTATCTGGTTGAGCTTTCTTTAAAAGTTGCTACACCTTGTTTGTAAAATAAGCTCCTGGCTAGTTTTGGTTCTTTGTTCTTCTGCATAAATTTTAGAGTGAGTTTAACCTGTATGGGCAAAAAATATTTTGGGGACTTTTGCTCGGAAATGTATTAACAGATTAATTTGGTAAGAAATTACATTACCAATTAATTTGGTAAGAAATTACAGCTGTACAATATTAAGCATTCCTAATCATGAATATGCAACGTCTTTCCAACAAGGCTTCCTGGATGCCATTCAGTAAAGTTGTTTAAATTTTTGCATTAAGATGGTATATTTATTTTGTTAGATTTATTATCAAGCATCTTATTTTTTGCTGTCGTTTTCAGAGTTACATTTGAAAACTATTTCTGGCTGGTGTAGAGAATGCAGCTGATTTTTGTTTGCTGACCTTAAATTAAGAAACCTTGTTTAATTCTAGCGGGTTTTTTTGTTTTTGTTTTTGTTTTTTTTGAGACAGAGTCTTGCTTTGTCTCCAGGCGCCAGGCTGGAGTGCAGTGGCGCTCTCCGCGCACTGCAACCTCCGCCTCCCGGGTTCAAGCATTCTCCTGCCTCAGCCTCCCGAGTAGCTGGGACTACAGGCGCGCGCCACCACGCCCAGCTAATTTTTGTATTTTTAGTAGAGACGGGGTTTCACCATGTTGGCCAGAATGGTCTCGATTTCTTAACCTCATGATCCACCCGCCTTGGCCTCCCAAAGTGCTGGGTTTACAGGCGTGAGCCACCGCGCCCTGCAATTCTCATGGTTTTTAATAATTTATGGAGTCTTTTGGGATTTCTACGTAGACTTTCTTCATCTTCTGCAAATAATTATAGTTTTCAGTCTTCTCCATCCATAAAACTTTTATTCTTTTTCTTACTGAGTTGACTGGCTGCAACTTCCAGTCTAATGTGGAACATAAGTGGTATCTCATTTCTTTTTTTGTTTGAGACGGGGTCTCTGTCACTCAGGCTGGAGTGCAGTGGCGCTATCTCAGCTTACTGCACCCTCTGCCTCCCAGGCTCAAGTGATTCTCCTACCTCAGCCTCCTCTGAATAGCTGGGACTACAGGAGCATGCCACCAGCTTGACTAATTTTTGGTATATGACTTTTATCAGATTAATGAAACTTCCTTTTACATACATATATGTATTTTTCTAAGAGTTTTTTCTTTTTAAATAAAAAGAGGGTTTAAAATTTATTTATTTATTTTTATATGGAGCACTTCATGAATTTGCATGTCATCCTTGCGCAGGGGCCATGCTAATCTTCTCTGTATCGTTCCAGTTTTAGTATATGTGCTGCCAAAGCGAGCACGGCTTTAAATTTATTAAGGGAATTTCTAAGTATATTCAGGTAATCGTGTGTGTGTACTTTAATTTTTTAATTTTTAAAAATGTTTGTAGATGATGCTAAAAATTTTATTTAAAAATTTATTTTTAATTTTTGTGGGCACATATGTGTATACATTTATGGGGGACATGAGATATTTTGATACAAGCATGTTTGTGTAATAATCATATCATGGGAAATGGGGTTCCATTTCCTCAAGCTTTTCTTCTTTATGTACAAATAATCTGATTTTACCCTTTTAGTTATTTTTAAATGTACAATTAAATTATTGACTATAGTCACCTTGTTGTACTATCAAATACTAGGTCTTATTCATTCTTTCTATTTTTTTTGTACCCATTAACCATCCTCAGTTCCCAAGCCCCTGCTTCCCCACTACCCTTCTTACCCTCTGTTAACCTTCTTTTACTCTCTATCTCCATGAGTTTAATTATTTTGATTTTTAGATCCCACAAATCAGCAAGAACATACAATGTTTGTCTTTCTGGGCCTGGCCTATTTCACTTAACATTAGTGACCTCCAGTTTCATCCATGTTGTTGCAAATGACAGAATTTCATTATTTTTTTATGGCTGAAAAAGTACTGCATTGTGTATAAGTACCACATTTTCTTTATCCATTCATCTGTTGATGGACACTCACGTTGCTTCCAAATCTTGCCTAGTGTGAATAGCGTTGACTATTGTGAATAGTTAATATAGGAGTGTTGGCTATTGTGAATAGTTAATATGCGAGTGCAGGATCTCTTTGATAAAGCGATTTTCTTTTTAGGGGATATATATGCAGGGGTGGCATTGATGGATCATATCTTAGCTCCATTTTTAGTTTTTGAGGAGATTCCAAACTATTCTCTATATTGGTTGTACTAATTTACAATCCCAACCAACAATTTACGAAGGTTCCCTTTCCTTCACATCCTCACCAGCATTTGTTATTACTTGTCTCAATAGGATAAAAGCCACTTTAACTGGAGTGAGATGATTATCTCATTGCAGTTTTGGTTTGCATTTCTCTGATGCTGAGTGATGTTGAGCACCTTTTCATGTGTCTGTTGCCATTTGTATGTCTTTACTTTTTTATTTTTCTGAGACCAAGTCTCACTCTGTCACACAGGCTAGGGTGCAGTAGTGCAATCTTAGCTCACTGCAACCTCCACTTCCCAGGTTCAAGCAATTCTCCTGCCTCAGTCTCCCGAGTAGCTGGGATTATGGGTGCCTGCCACCACACCCGGTTAATTTTTTTTTTATTTTTAGTAGAGGCAGGGTTTCACCATGTTGGTCAGGCTGGTCTCAAATTCCTGACCTTGTGATCCGCCCACCTCAGCCTCCCAAAGTGCTGGGATTACAGGTGTGAGCCATTGTGCTCTTCCTGTCTTTACTTATTAAAAAAAATTGTTGGCTGATCACAACAGCTCATGCCTGTAGTCCTAGGAGGATTGCTTGAGCCCAGGAAATCAAAACTGGCCTGGGCAACATAGCGAGACTCCATCTCCACAAAAAGGAAGGAAGGAAGGGAGGGAGGGAGGGAGGGAGGGAGGGAGGACAGCCAGTGCAGTGAAGCACACCTGTAGACCCAGCTTCTCAAGAGGCTAAGGTGGGGAGGGATTGCTTGGGCCTGGGAGATTGAGGCTTCAGTAAACCACGATCATGTCACCTCACTCCAGTTTGGAGGACAGAGCAAGACCTTGTCTCAAAAAAAAAAAATTGTTAATATACTAAACTAGATTTTTTTTTTTTTTTTGAGATGGAATCTCGCTCTGTCACCCAGGCTAGAGTGTAAGTGGCATAATCTCGGCTCACTGCAGCCTCCACCTCCGGAGTTCAAACGATTTCTGTCTCAACCTCCAGAGTAGTCGGGACTACAGGCGCAGGCCATCACCCCTGAGTAATTTTTGTATTTTTAGTAGAGATGAGGTTTCCCCATGTTGGCCAGGCTGATCTTGAACTCCTGACCTCAGGTGATCCACCCAGGCCTCAGCCTCCCACCTAAGATTACAGGTGTGAGCCATGGCCTTTACTAGATAAATAGATTCTTTAAAATGTTAAACTAGGCTGGGAGCAGTGGCTCATGCCTGTAATCCCAGAACTTTGGGAGGCCAAGGTGGGCAGATCATGTGAGGTCAGGAGTTCGAGACTAGCCTGGCCAACATGGAAACCCCATCTCTACTGAAAAAACAAAAAACAAACAAAAATTTGCTGGGCATGGTGGTGGCACGTGCCTGTAATCCCAGCTACCCGGGAGGCTGAGACTGGAGAATCGCTTCAACCTGGGAGGTGGAGGTTGCAGTGAGCCCAGATGGCATCACTGGACTCCAGCCTGGGCGACAGAGTGAGACAACGTCTTTATTTTATTTATTTATTTTTTTGAGACAGAGTCTCGCTCCGTCTCCAGATGCCAGGCTGGAGTGCAGTGGCGCGATCTTGGCTCGCTGCAACCTCCGCCTCCCAGGTTCAATCAGTTCTCCTGCCTCAGCCTCCCAAGTAGCTGGGACTACGCGCCACCATGCCCAGCTAATTTTTGTATGTTTAGTAGAGACAGAGTTTCACCATGTTGGCCAGGATGGTCTCGATCTCTTGACCTCGTGATCCGCCCGCCTCAGCATTCCAAAGTGCTGGGATTACAGGCGTGAGCCACCGCGCCCAGCAAGATAAGTTCTTTTAAAAAAAAAAGTTCAACTAGGTTTGTGTTCCTTGTTATACATTCTAAGCCATAATTTAATACATATTATTGATATAATTTGATATATATTCTAGCCCACGGCTTACCGCTTCACAAATCCTGAGCCTCCTGTGCTGTGAATATCCAGCCATGTGATTTTTAGGTATCTCACCCTCACTCCTTCAGTTGTTGCCGCCTTCAGCTAAAATAGTCATCTAATCTCATGGCGCCACCTGGTGGCAAAACTTGGAAATTTCGGACGTCTCTACCTTTCTCTGTTAGGGAGACTCATACATGCAGTTTTCTCCTTCAGTTCTATTCTCTCTCTTGCGCCTTTCATCCGTTAACTTTACTCCCCCATCCTCCTTTCTCATGCTCTCCTCAATTTTCTCATTATGTTCATGAAATCATTCTCTTCCTTTGCTCTCTCTTTGCTCCTTTATGAGTCTAAATCTACCTCAACCACAGTGAGAATAGTGCTACTAGTGACTGGAAAAACTACAGCTCTACATTTTGAAATTAGATTTCATACAATAAAGTGCCAGCTAGGCTACCTTCAGAGTCCCTGAAAATACTCAAAATTCCCTTTAAAATGTCTTAAATTTCAAGTACTATCTAATTATTTCTGCCCAGGTTAACATCAAGCTCGAGTATTAAAGAAAAATTATAAAAATGTTAATAAATATCATTGTTTCTGTGTTCCTTTATTATAGCCTTTGACAAATTTGGAGTCTCTACGGTATTTTACTGCAAAGACTCAGTTTTTCAGCATGGGTTAAACTACCTAGAAACAGAACCACCATCCGTGACATGGTCTCCATGGGAAACAGCCTGTCACAGCCGCCCCTTTGGTACATAACTCATTCATAAGATGGAGATTGCGAGTAACTGCATTTCTAATTGTTTCACCCAAAAGGTTAAAAAATACTGTAACCAGTATTCTCCCCAGTCAGGGAACTGACTCACAGCTAAGCTTGGCCAGTTTAGCAGTTTCTTTTGAGTTAATTCTGACTTTGTTTTTGGTATTGCTAAGGGGTATATTGGAGAATGGCAGGTGAGTCAGCTGAGGAATACAGACCAGAGAAAGTAGGGCCAAAATTGACCTGTTTAATTTCTGCAATGCCAACATGTCTGCAGAAAAGGTAGTTTTCATGGTTGGTTTGTCTTAACCTAGCCAGACTTTTTTTTTTTTTTTTGAGACAGAGTCTCCCCGTCTTGCCCAGGCTGGAGTGCAGTGGCGCCATCTTGGCTCACAGCAACCTCCATCTCCGGGGTTCAAGCAATTCTGCCTCAGCCTCCTGAGTAGCTGAGATTACAGGCGAGCACCACGACATCTAGCTCGTTTTTGTATTTTTAGTAGAAACTGAGTTTCACCATGTTAGTCAGGCTGGTCTCGAACTCCTGACCTTGTGATCCGCCCACCTTGGCCTCCCAAAGTGCTGGGATTACAGGCATGAACTACCGTGCCCAGCCCCCTATCCAGTCTTTTAGTAGGTAGGTACTGAGAATTTGCTTATTCAAAAACATAGCAACTATAGATTTAAAGAGTAGGCACTAAAAAGTATTTTGGATCCATTAGTCTGGTTGCTACTTGAAAGCAACTTAATTCCTAACTTAATCAGCAGAGAATGTCAAATAAAATATAAAATCTGATAGAACACATTACTTTGACATGAAGTTCTGAGGTTTATGGCTTTAAGACAAGACCTATTACTCTAAATAAGAGATCCTATTATTGAAAGAAACTAGTTAGCTTGTGTAGAGTTGTTACACTATTAGAAGTCTAGCATCTATTTAAAAGGAAGATTTAAAGTTATTCTTATTTCCACTTTCTAATAGTGAAGTTCCAAAGGTGGACTGAAAAAAAAAAGAAGTTAAAGATTAGGCAGGAGTTTGACAGTAACAGGCCCTACGTAATCCAGGCTGACAAAGGCATTTCTGCTATTACAATGTGCTGAGCAAGCAGTCAGCCTGCCCATTCAGCTTCCTACTGTGTTCCTTTGCTAAATGCTTTCTAACCTCTTAATGTCTCTTTTGAAAGGTGGGGACCCAAACTGTATGCATTGTTCCAGATGCGCTCTTGCCAAAGCAGCATAAAGCAAATGTAACCCTTAGGAAGAAGGCTCCCTCCCTCACTAGGTAAGTACAACCAGCAGCCGTGACCAGGGCCAGCCCACTTGCTCACGAGACCTGCTGTGCCTTCCACTGCTAGGATGCTGGTGGGACCTGAATCTGTTCATCCACAGGGCCTGTGAATTTCAAGTCAAAGGAACTGACCAAAAGCAACCTCTATTTTTACAGCCTCTGATTCTATCCCCTCTGGGTTCTTTCTTAATAATTTGCATCTCTTGGGTTCTTTGCCAAGCCAGAACATCATCCTCCAATTTAATAATTTTGAGGTCAGCTAGAGTTTATTACAGTGATGTTTTACGTGTAATCTTGGTGAGCTGATTGGACCTGCTACTTTAGAGCATTCTCTTACCTTTAGAAAGAGCCCTCTTGAGCATTGAGAATGAAACTATGATAGTGCAAGTTCTCACATGACACTTGTGTTCTGCTGGGAGGTTTTTTTCTTCTTTTAAATAAAACATATTCAGGCCCAGCGTGGTTGCTTATGCCTATAATCCCAGCACTTTAAGAGGCAGAGGCAGGTGGATCACCTGAGGTCAGGAGTTTGAGACCAGGCTGGCCAACATGGCGAAACTCCATCTCTACTAAAAATACAAAAATAGCCAGGTGTGGTGACACATGCCTGTAGTCTCAACTACTTTGGAGGCTGAGGCAGGAGAATTGCTTAGTGGTGGTTACAGTGAGCCAAGACAGTGCCATAGCACTCCACCCTGGACAACAGAGAGACTGTCTTAAAAAAAAAAAAAAAAGACATATTCAGATTTGCTTAAAAATGAAGTTCCGAGCCTGGGCGTGGTGGCTCACGCCTGTAATCCCAGCACTTTGGGAGGCCAAGGCTGGCAGATCACGAGGTCAAGAGATCGAGACCATCTTGGCCAACATGGTGAAACCCGGTCTCTAAAAAAAAAAAAAAAAAAAAAAAATTAAAAAAAAAATGAAATTCCATACAAGCACATTGAGTACAACAGTGGTCCCCAACCTTTTTGGCACCGAGGATTGGTTTCATGGAAGACAGTTTTCCCACAATCTGGGAATGGGGTTGGGCGTGGAGGGGATGGTTTTGGGGTGAAAGTGTTCCACCTTAAATCATCAGGCATTAGATTCTCATAAGGAGTGTGCAACGTGGAACCCTCACATGCGCAGTTCACAACAGGGTTGGCTGCTTTGAGAATCTAATGACGCTGCTGATCTGACATGAGGTAGCGCTCAGGCCATAACGCTTGCTCACCGCTCACCTCCTAGTGTGCTTCCCAGTTCCTAACAGGCCACACACTGGTACTGGTCCTCGGCCCAGGGGTTGGGGACTCCTGGAGTAGAAGAATTTAAGAATTGGTTCATAAGCTAGGTTAATATAGTATTATGTACTGACCTCAGTTTGGTAATATTTTAAAATCATTTTACAATATGGTTACCGTGACAATAGGTTGTTTTTAAATTCTTTATTTTTTTTTGACAGTGACTATTTGACTCATCCCATTTCTGAATAAAACCACAATAATATTGTTTATGTTGTAGATCTTGAGTGGTTCATTGAGTTCCCCTAACTTGCTGGTTAAGTCTCCCAAAGTTCTGTAAACCTCCCTCTAGCTAAATGTGAATATATTTGAGATAATTCTTAAAGATGCAGAACCAATGTCCTTTATAGAAATACTACGTTTTAGATTTATTTATGAGACAAAAAAAAAAATGGTCACATGTGTTCAGATAAGGTGGGGAATTTTTAAAAGTAATTTGCTTGTTTGTCCTTGAATTTTGGACTGCTCTGAAATGAGTTTAAAGTCACTCATGCAAGATTCTCTCTGATATTTCATGACACTACCAAAACACTTTCCTTATGTCAGAGTCCACTTGAAACGCTACAACACATCCATCATGGTTTGCTCTCACTCACTTTGGAAGGGGTCTAGCTGAGAATCCATAGACTCCAGCTAGTCTTATTTCTGATGTTTGAAATAAAATCCCAGGTTAAAGCACATTCTTAATGTGCCATAGATTGCCACAAACAATACTCTTCTTAGCTATTTATCTTTAGCCATTTCTTCCAGTGCAGAAATTCATTGATGTAACTCTTCCCATTTTGTTTGTTGATTAGTAAAACTCCCCAAGGTAAAATTTACCTAATCTTTTATAATTTGTCTTCCTTGATTTTCATCAGTTAATGTTCTTTTTAGAGCAAATCCTTTAAGTGAGTTTGACTCTGAGATATTGTCGTCAGAAGCAGGACAAGAAAGTTTCTGCATGACTCATCAGAAAAGTCAAGATCAAATGACAGAAAGAGATTTTGAATTATCTAGAGATGAATTTATGAAGGGATCCACGGAGCTGGGGATTGCCACATCCTCCGCCTTGAAATGTCACATAGTTGGCAGCCTTGGAAGAACTGCTGGGCCCCTCCATAGCTCATTATAAAGTCACTGAACAAATAAAAAGAAGAGGGACTCTGAGTGATGTTCTGGTCTTCCCACTGTCCCCATGCTTCTCCACAGCACTATCATCCTATATGTCTCATGACTGGGGGCCTATAGGATTATGGTGGTAAGGAATTAAAGGTGACATCTAAAGCCATGGACAGGCCAGGAGTGATGGCTCATGCCTGTGATCCCAGCACTTTTGGAGGCCGGGGCAGGTGGGTTGCATGAGCTCAGCAGTTTGAGACCAGCCTGGGCAACATGGCAAAACTTTAGCTCTACAAAAAATTATCTGGGCATGGTGACGCATGCTTGTGGTCCCAGCTACTTGGGAGGCTAAGGTGGGAGAATTGCTTAAGTCCAGGAGATCAAGGCTGTAGTGAGCAAAGAGCCTACACCTGCACTTGAGCCTGGGTAACAGAGCGAGACCGTCTCAAAAGTAAAATAAAGCCATGAACAAGATAGAACTGACTGGTGTCTTCATGGACAGAACCCCTATAGCCTTGGGATCAGACTGTTCCCAAATGACTAATCAGCCTCAAAGGCTGGCACAATCTGGTGCATTTAGACACGTGGGTGTTTTGCTCTCAACCTGCAGAACTTGTCCTTTCTCTGAGGCTCTGGGCTGATTTTAGCTGAGGAGGTCAGATTAGATCCAATCTGCAGATCCTCCCTCCTGGATCCCTGAGGTGGCCTGAGGTGGGTCCGATGGAGCTGGTGTAACTCATTCCTTGGGCACACATGCCCCATGGCTGCTCAACGATTTCCCTTGGGATTTGCGTCACAAAGGTGTATGTGGTTGTGACGTGAAAGAGAATTTATGCTGTGATCTTATATCCACATCATAATTCTGGATCAGAACATTGCAAAATCTATATGTTAGACTCCTTTTCAGGCTAAAAGTAATTCTAGCCAGGCAAGGTCAGAGTGCAGAGTTTATGGACGCACCTTTATTTTGGTGCAATCTGTACATCACTGCATTTCCTCAGCAGCATTCCATTCCCCTTCATCAATCAACCATCAGCTAACCATGACTAAATGTTAACTTACAAAATGTGCAAGGACTTTCAGGGTCATGCCTTTTTCAGCTGAATTTTGATAATAGGAGTGTTTGAGTTTTCTTCTTTCTTGCCTGACTTTCCTATTCCCTTTCTGTGTCTTCATGCAGGCCCCTGGCTACTGACGTATGGCAAGCTTTAGGATAAGGACATACCTGGTGTTCTGAATGTGTGTATCCCCCATAGTCTGCAATCTCAGCTGGAACTGGGTGGACCGGTATTCCCTCAACCAGGGCCCTGGCTGATGGTTCTTTCCTCATCTCGGTTTACTGTTGGATTTCCCTTTCTTGCTGTTCTCTCTCTCTCCAAACCCCTCTCAATTGCCTTTCCTAAAGACAGACCTTAGCAAGATGGGCCAGGACTTGGGACTTCACACAGCACCCTGCAGTCCCAAGCCAGCATCTGCTGCACCCCATCTTCAAGACTCTATCCCCCAAACAGATGCTGGAAGGCATCAGCTTCTGAGAACCCACTTTTTTCTGCATGACTAGCTTGTAAGGAGGAATCTATGGAGAGGATTTCCAAGAATTTCCCACTTTTTCAAAAAATGTATGGCTTCAATCCAAGAGCAAACTCAGTGGTGAACAGCTGCATTTCTGTGCACATGGTGGTGGAATCTGCAGAAATCGATGCAACATTTCTTTCCTGTCTGAGCTGTTTATATGATTGTATATAAATGTAGCAATAAATATATTATAACATCAGCCTGAGCCCTACTGTACACTTGATTCTGCATCCTGGTGGTAGGCGGTGAATATCGCTTGCCTGCCCCATCTCAGGTTCGCCTCTTCTCTGATTTCACAGTTAATTTGGACCTGGCCAGTATTTGGAGAAAGAGGGTTGAGGAGAGTTTGGTAGCAGAGCTGGGACGTGAAGCAGCATTATTAATTCATACGATGGCACTAGTCCTGGCACTTTGAGGTGTTTTGAATGTCCAAGGACTGAAGCTTAGAGGATTGGGTGACAGTTTGTGACACAAGTCAGCTGCCTTAACAGTCACTCTTACATCCTTCAAGCACATGTTGTGATGCAATTATTTGACAGGTACTTGCTGGGCACAAAGGTACCCCTTAAAGATTTTCAGGAAAAAAACCACAAAATGCACCAACATGACATAGGATATTAAGTCTTGTTATTTTAGAGACAACCTCCTCCCACAGGGGACACATAAACAAATAACCTTTTATTAGGCAGATACAATATTGTTTGTCTAATATCCAGGAATATTTATTACCAAAGCGGTCTCTTGTAATTTATGTGAAATCTTTGGTTATCAGGCACTTTTATAACTTAAAGGATAAACACATAGTTGTGGTTTCTTATCAGATTATGGTTTCTCAGGCCTCTCCTTGATTATAAATGGGAGTTAGCATAAAATCATTCAGTCATAAGACCTGGGAATGCATTCGGCTGGGTGTAGTGGCTCAGCACTTTGGGAGGCTGAGGTGGGTGGATCAGTTGAAGTCAGGAGTTCAAGACCAGCCTGGCCAACATGGCAAAATGCTGTCTCTACTAAAAATACAAAAATTTGCCAGGCATGATGGTGAGTGGTTGTAATCCCAGCTATTTGGGAGGCTGAGGCAGGAGAATTGCTTAAACCTGGGAGGTGGAGATTACGGTGAGCCAGAATTGTGCCACTGCACTCCAGCCTATTGTAATATGGCAGGGGCAAACAGAACTTGCGAGATTACTTTTTGTGTATTAAAAAATATAGTCTGGGCCGGGCACGGTGGCTCACACCTGTAATCCCAGCCCTTTGGGAGGCCGAGGCAGGAGGATCACAAGGTCAGGAGATCAAGCCCATCCTGGCCAACATGGTGAAACCATGTCTCTAATGAAAAAATAAAATAATAAAAAAAATACAGTCTGGAAGAGACTTGAGGAAATCATCTGCTGAGCTCTTTAAACATTGAGCAAGGAACTCCGAACAATTGTGCCACATCTGTTCTTACTCTCACCTTTTAATAGATGTATCAGGGAACCTGAGGCCCCAGGTGAAAAGATAAAGAAGGCACAGTGTGGGCTGCTGCCTTCAACAACTAATTCCTGTGCAATGCACTGGGCAAACGTTTTCTACACATGGCTTTTTCTAGCCATTACTGGTGATACGAAGGGAAATTATTAGAAAATATGTGGGACAAATTATCAATTGCTTCTGTTTATAGTGCAGTAAGAGAGAATCCCAATGAGAAATAATGCTGTATAATCAAAAGTGTAGTTTATGAAGCTGTGAAGGATTGAGGGTTTTCAGCCTGTGGGTGTTGAAACCTGGGCACTCGCTGCGGCTCTTCCACTAATTAGCAGTTGGAACTTGGACAAGTCACTCCAACCCGCAGGGCCTCCAGTTCCTCTGCTGTAAAATGAGGTGTTTGGACTAAATGATTTCTAAGGTTCTTTTTGTTCTTAGAGTCTCTTCTTTGGAAAAGGGAAGGGAGTAGCATAATTTTCATGTTGAAGAGAAAGGTCATTAGATGGCAAAAATGTGCAGTTGAGAGGCAGAAAAGAGTTTATTTTATACTTTCAACATTTTAGATTTAGGGTGTACACGTGTAGGTTTCTTACATGAGTTTATTGTATGACGCTGAGGTTTGGGGTATGAATGATCCTGTCACCCAGGTAGTGAGCATAGTACCCAGTAGGTAGTTTTTAAGCCCCTGCCCCCAACTCTCTCTCCCATCTCTAGTAGTTCCCAGTGTTTTTTTCTGTCGTTCCCATTTTAATGTCCATGTGTACTCGCTGTTTAGCGCCCACTTATAAATGAAGAGGTGATATTTGGTTTTCTGTTCCTATGTTAACTCACTTAGGATAATGGCCTCCAGCTGCATTTGTGTTGCTGTAAAGGACATGATCTCATTCTTTTTTATGGCTGCATAGTATTCCATGGTGTATATGTACCACATTTTCTTTATCCAGTCCACCGTTGATGGGCACCTAGGTTGATTCCATATCTTTGTTATTGTGAGCAGTGCTGTGATGAACATATGAATGCATGTGTCTTTTTGGTAGAATGATTTCTTTTCCTTCGACTATATACCCACTGATGGGATCACTGGGTCAAATGGTAGTTGTTTTAAGTTATTTGAGAAATCTCCAAACTGCTTTCCACAGTGGCTGAACTAATTTACATTCCTGCCAACAGCGTATAAGCATTCCCTTTCTCCACAGCTCACCAGCATCTGTTGTTTTTTTGCCTTTTCAATACCAACCACTTGGACTGGTGTGAGATGGTATCTCCTTGTGGTTTTGATTTGCATCTCTCTGATGATTAGTGATGTGGAACATTTTTTCATATGTTTGTTGCTGCTTGTACGTCTTCTTTTGAGAAGTGTCTGTTCATGTCCTCTGCCTACGTTTTAATGGAGTTGTTTTTTGCTTCTTGAATGATTTAAATTTTTTAGAGATTCTGGATATTAAACCTTTGTCAGATGTGTAGTTTGAGAATATTTTCTCCCATTCTGTAGGTTGTCTGTTTACTCTGTTGACAGCTTCTTTTGCTGTGCAGAAGCTCTTTAGGTAAATTGGGTCCCACTTGTCAATTTTTGTTTTTGTTGCAGTTGCTTTTGAGGACTTAGCCATAAATTCTTTGCTAGGGCCAATGCTGCAATTTCTTTCGAGGACTTAGCCATAAAATCTTTGCCAGGGGCAGGTTTTCTTCTAGAGTTTTTATAATTTGAGGTCTTATATTTAAGTCTTTAATCTAGGTTGAGTTACCTTTTGTATATGGTGAAAGGTAGTGGTCCAGTTTCATTCTTCTGCATATGGATAGCCAGTTATCCTAACACCATTTATTAAATAGGGAGTTCTTTCTCCATTGCTTATTTTTGTCAACTCTGTCAAAGATTAGATGGTTGTAGGTGTGTAGCTTTATTTCTGGGTTCGCTACTCTATTCCATTAATCTGTGTGTCGTGTTTCTACACTAACATCATGCTGTTTTGGTTATGGCAGCCTTACAGTATAGTTTGAAGTTTGGTCATGTGATGCCTCTGGTTTTGTTCTTTTTGCTTCAGATTGCTTTGGCTGTTTGGGCTCTTTCTTGGTTCAATATGAATTTTAGAATAGATTTTTCTAATTATGTGAAAAAATGACTTTGGTAGTTTGATAGGGATAGTGTTGAGTCTGTAAACGGCTGTGGGCATAATGGCCATTTTAATGATATTGATTCTTCCTATCCATGGGCATGGAATGTTTTTCCATTTGTTTGGATCATCTATGAGTTCTTTCAAAAAAATTTTTTTTTCTGAGACACAGTCTCGCTCTGTCACCAAGGCTAGAGTGCAGTGGCACAATCTTGGCTCACTGCAACCTCTGCCTCCTAGTAGCTGGAACTACAGGAACACACCACCAAGCCTGGCTAAGTTTTGTAATTTTAATAGAGATGGGGTTTTGCCATGTTGGCCAGGATGTTCTTGAACTCATGACCTTAGGTGATCCACCTGCCTTGGCCTCTCAAAGTGCTGGGATTACAGGTGTGAGCCACCACGCCTAGCACCTGATTGCTCTTGCTAAGACTTCCAGTACTATGTTGAATAGGCATGGTAAAAGTGGGCATCTTTGTCTTGTTCCTGTTCTTAAGGGGAATCCTTCCAGCTTTTGTCTATTCAGTATGATGTTGTCTGTGGGTTTGTTATAGATGGCTCTTATTATTTTGAGATATGTTCCCTCAGTGCCTAATTTGTTGAAGATTTCTATCATGAACGGATATTGGATTTTATCAAAGGCTTTTTCTGCATCTATTAAGATATTCATATTTTTTTTTAATTCTGTTCATCTGTGAATCACATTTATTGATTTGTGTATGTTAAGCTAGCCTTGCATCCCAGGAATAAAGCCAGCTTGACCATGGTAAATTAACTGGGTTTGATTTGCTGGTATTTTGTTATGGGTTTTCGTGTCTGTGTTCATCAGGGATATTGGTTTGTAGTTTTCTTTTCTTTCTTTCTCTTTTTTTTTTTTTTTTGAGACGGAGTTTTGCTCTTGTTGGCCAGTCTGGAGTGCAGTGGCACGATATTGACTCACTACAACCTCTGCCTCCCAGGTTCAAGCGATTCTCCTGCCTCAGCTTCATGAGTAGCTGGGATTACAGGCATGCACCACCACACTTGGCTAATTTTGTACTTTTTTAGTAGAGATGGGTTTTCGCCATGTTGGCCAGGCTGGTTTTGAACTCCTGACCTCAGCTGATCCATCCACCTTGGCCTCCCAAAGTGCTGGGATTACAGGTATGAGCTAGCATGTCCAGCCTGTAGTTTTCTTTTTTGTGTTGTGTCTTTGCCAGGTGTTATTATCAGGGTTATGCTGGCTTCATAGAATGAGTTAGGGGGGATTCCCTCTTCCTTGATGTTTTTGGAATAGTTTCAGCAGAATTGGTACTAACTTTTCTTTGTACATCTGGTAGAATTCAGCTGTGAATCTATCTGGTCCAGAGCTTTTCTTGGATGCTGGGTTTTTTTAAATTACTGATTCAATTTTGGGACTTGGTATTGCTCTATTCAGAGTTTCGATTTCTTCCTGATTCAATCTTGGGAAGCTATATGTGTCCAAGAATTTATCCATTTCCTCTTGATTTTCTAGTTTGTGCTCACTGCTCACAGAAGTGTAAATAGTCTCTGAAGATCTTTTATATTTCTGTGGGATCTGTTGTAATGTCACCTTTCTCATTTCTGATTGTGCTTGTTTGGATCGTCTCTCTTTTTTTCTGTTAATTCAGGTAGTGGTCTATTGATCGTTTCTATTTTTTCAAAAAGCCAATTTTTGGTTTTATTGATCCTTTGTATGGACTTTTGGGTCTCAATGTCAGTTCTGCTCTGATTTTAGTTATTTCTTTTCTCCTGCTAGTTTGGGGTTAGTTAGTTCTTGTTTTTCTAGTTCTTTTAGGTGTGATGTTAGATTGTTAATTTGAGAGATTATTGATCTTCATGATGTAAGCATTTATATTTATTTATTATTTATTTATTTTTGAGGTAGAGTCTTGCTCTCTGTCACCTGGGCTAGAGTACAGTGGCGCAATCTCAGCTCACTGTAGCCTCTGCCTCCCAAGTTCAAGCAATTCTCCTGCCTCAGCCTTCTGAGTAGCTAGGATTACAGGCATGTACCATCATGACTGTCTAATTTTTGTATTTTTAGTAGAGATGGGGTTTCACAATGTTGGTCAGGCTGGTCTCAAACTTCTGACCTCAAGTGGTTTACCCATCTTGGCCTCCCAACGATGTAGGCATTTAGTGCTGTAAACTTTCCTCTTAACACTGCTTTTGCTGCATCCCAGAAATTTTGGTATGTGTGTCTCTATTTTCATATATTCCAAAGAATTTTTTGTCTTTTTGAGATGGAGTTTCACTCTTGTTTCTTAGGCTGGAGTGCAATGGCGCAATCTCGGCTCACCGCAACCTCTGCTTCCGGGTTCAAGTGATTCTCCTGCCTCAGCCTCACAAGTTGCTGGGATTAAGGCGTGAGCCACCATGTCCAGACGAAAGAATTGTTTTGATTCCTGCCTTAATTTCATTGTTTACTGAAAAGTCATTCAGAAGCAAGTTGTTTAATTTCCATGTAATTTTTTGGTTTTGAGAGATCTTCTTGGGATTGATTTCTATTTTTATTCCACTGTAGTTCTGGAGTCTGGTTGGTATGGCTTCAGGTTTTTGAATTTATTGAGACTTGCTTTTTGGCTGAGCATGTGGTCAATCTTAGAGTATGTTGTGTGTATAGATGAGAAGAATGTATATTCTGTGACTGATGGGTAGAATAATCTGTAGATGTCTATTAGGTCAAATTGGTCAAATGTCAAATTTAAATACAGAATTTTTTAGTTTTCTGCCTTGATGATCTAATACCATCCGTAGAGTGTTAAAAGGCCCCATTATTATGTGGCTGTCTAAGTCTTTTCATAGTCCAGAAGTACTATGTCAAGTACTTGTCAAGCTGGGTGCTCCAATGTTGAGTGCATATATATATTTAGGATAATTAAGTCTCTTGTTGAATTGATCCCTTTGTCATTATATAATTTTCTTGTCTTTTTTATTTTTTTTTTACTGTTCATTTAAAGTTTGTTTTATTTGATATAGGACTAGTGACTCTTGCTCTTGTTTATTTTCCATTTGCATGATAGATCTTCCTCCAACCCTGTACTTTGAATTTATGGGTGTCATTACATGTTAGGTGGGTCTCTTGAAGATAGTAGATGTATAGGCCTCGTGGTTTTTTTTTTTCAATCTAATTTGCCACTCTGTCCTTTTAAATGGGGCATTTAGAACATTTACATTCAATGTTAATATTGATATGCGAGGTTTGGATCCTATCGTGAAGTCGTTAGCTGGCTGCTTTGTAGTTTCTATTGTACAATTCCTTTATAGGGTTTGTAGGCCATGTACGTAGGAGCGTTTTGTGGTGATAGGTATTGTTCTTTCATCTCCACGTTTAGAACACCCTTAAGGATCTCTTGTAAGGCTGGTCTGGTGGTAAAAAATTCTCTTAGTGATTGCTTGTCTATAAAAGAGGTTTTTTCTCCTTTGCTTCTGAAGCTTAGTTTGGCAGGATATAGTATCTGGGTTGAAATTTCTTTGAGAATGCCATAAGAAGCCCCCAGTCTTTTCTGGCTTGTAAGGTTTCTGCTGAGAAGTTCCCTATTAGCCTGTTGGTGGTGTTTGGTTACATGAATAAGTTCTTTAGTGGTGATTTCTGAGATTTTGGGGTACCCATCACCCGAGCAATGTACACTGTACCCAATACATAGTATTTCATCCTTCATCCCCTTCTTATCCTTCCCCAAAGCACCCAATGTCCATTGTATCATTCTTATGCCTTTGCATCCTCATAGCTTAGCTCCCACTTATAAGTGAGAACATAGATGTTTGGTTTTCCATTCCAGAGTTATTTCACTTAGAATAATGGTCTCCAGCTCCATCCAGGTTGCTGCGAATGCCATTATTATTATTATTATTAATTATTTTTGAGACAGAGTTTCACTGTTGTTGCCCAGGCCATAGGGCAGTGGTGCCATCGAGGCTCACTGCAACCTCCGCCTCCTGGGTTCAAGGGATTCTCCTGCCTTGGTCTCCTGAGTAGGTGTGATCACAGGGGTGCACCACTACGCCTGACTAATTTTTGTATTTTTAGTAGAGATGGGGTTTTGCCATCTTGGCCAAGCTGATCTTGAACTCCTGACCTCAAGTGATCTGCCCACCTTGGCCTCCCAAAGTGCTGGGATTACAGGGTGAGCCACCATGCCTGACCAATGCCATTCTTTTGTTCTTTTTATGAATAGCCCTATGCACTTCTATCGGCAGGTTTTATATTGGGCTGTGTGGTTTGACCAACAGGCCAGTAGATAGTACTTATGGGTAAAAGCAAGCTGTAGCCAACACAGATGGGTATAGCCTTGATCCTTATTACTGGAAGAAGCTCTACTTTTCCTCAGGCAATGGATTGATCTGTGCAGTGCACCATGGTCCAAGCTCCCTGCTCAGCTCTCCAGGGAGAGACCAAGATAGGTGTGGGAGGGAACCAAGATGAGTGGGGCTAGACTGGGAAGAACTGCTTACAGGTCCCCTAAAGGCAAGCATAAGCACCAGTGCAGAGGAAGAGGTCCAGTGTGCAGCCACCAAGCACCCAGAGGCGTGCCTAGGTGTGAGCTGGGAAACTGCTCAGCTCCAAATTCTCAGCATAGGGAGTAGCAGCAGCCTAATCTCCTACTCCAAGAGAGTGGGCACTCCAGATTGCTGGAGATCTGCCTGGAGGATCATAAATGGCCCCCCTGTACCATGATCTCTGCTCAGAAAGGGTAGAGCAACTCAAACTACCAATCTGGGTAAGAAGGTGCTCTAAATGCCTGGAGATCTACCTGGGCATGAGGTAAAGAGAGTGCCCCCCTGCAACACAGACTCTGCAGAGGAAGGGTGGGGTGATTCAGGCTGCTAATCCATGGGAGCAGGTGCTCCAAATGCCTGGTGATCTCCCTGAGTGTGGAGCAAAGAGGGCCCCGCTACACCAAGGACTCACTTAGGAAGAGTGGGGCAGCTCAGGCTGTGAGCTCAGGTGAGCAGGTGCTCCAAATGTCTAGAGATATGTCCGGGGGTAGAGAGGGCCCTGCTGTGCCACGATCTCTAGGGCACCCAGCCATGACACATGCAGGCAGTTCCAGGGTGCCAAGCTGGCTCTGACTGCAAATCTTTTTGCCCAGGAGAAACTGTGGCAGTGGCAGCCCTCCTCCCCCTCCAGGCCTGTGACAGAGGAGAGCACAATTCCAGTGCCTACTGGTGGGACACCTTCCACATTTGTTGCCCAGTTCTGGCTGTGGCAGCCCCTACCCTGCTCCAGAGCAAATGCTCCAATCTCTGACCTGAGACTAAATGCCTACATGTCTACACTGCCAGGGTCACCAAAGAATGACTGACTTTGTATGAGCCTGGATTAAAAGTGGCATCCTTCTCTTGATCCCAGGTCTGGGAAAATATCTGTCACTTTTCCCAGAGTCCAGGCTGCTCCCTAAGTTAGCTCCAGGGCTTGGGAGAAATGAGATGCTCTCCCTTGGCCCTGGTTGCATGTACCCCTGCAGAAAGGTGGGCCATGAGGGACTTTCTGACCCTGCTACGTTCCGGGGCTTCACTCACTTTTATTGGCTGGATGCCATCATGGAGGCTGTTTGCCTACCTTCCGCTTGGAATCTGGGGTGTTTTTTGTTATTCTGGTGGATTCCCATGTTGTATCTTAAATCAAAGCTCACAGAATTGATCTTTATGCACTATTTTGCTATTTCCAAGTGGCTGAGGCATGCTAGAAGTCTCTAATCCACCATCTTGGGGGGAAAAAAGACATGAGTGATGAAGACTGCTTATATTCAAATACTGACAAATGCATAATGACAGGTCAAAGCACTGCCTAAGCAAACCCTTTCTGCGGAAGCAGAACATACTCAGCTCTCACTTTTCATGCCCTGTGGGCTGGATTTCTTCTTGGCTGTCTTCGGCACAGGGCAGAAAGACTGCAGTGTGTGCTTATCATTGGGATGCTGTGGTGGGAAGCTGAAGTCTCAGAACAAGAACCCACTTTTTTTCACCCATGAATCACCCACACCCATCAGGCTGGGCAGTGACGCATGAAGAGTGCCCCTGGAATTATCAGATGTCAGTCCTGGTCAAGTTCTTTTCCCAGTTGTGTAAGCCCAAAGCTGATGGGCGTAGCAACCCAAAGGGAGGATGCTAGTCACTAATCATCCACATCCACACTTAGGAAATGCATTGGTGGGGGTGCTTCCCTCCTCCAGAGTGGATGCAACAGTCATCAATCAGCACCACGCCCTTTCCCTGGTGGCCCACTCATTTGTTTTCAGGGAGGTAGGAAGAGTTGCTTGACGGGTGGGTTTGCAGCCCAGTCCTGTTCCTGGATTTTCCTTTGGGGAAAATGCTGTCTGCAGGAAGCATAAGCGCCTCCATGCCACAGCCTGCTCTTCCATGCCACAGTTTCACAGAGGCCAGGCTCCCCTCTGGGAGGGGCACGTCTTTCTGTCTAATTTAGGGTTCAGTATTAGAAAGCCCAGTTGCCACAGGCATAAGCTCACATTCTCTAGAGCTGGCTTTATCACGAATGGAGGTGGTCTGATGGCCTCACCGCCTTATTCTTTTGCTTTGTTTCTCAATGGATATAGCACAGTGGTTCTCACTTGACTGTGCATCAGAGTTGCCTGCAGGAGTTATGAAAACACACATACTGGGCTCCACTACTAGGTTTCTGATTCAGCGTGTCAGGAGTGGGGCCCAGGAATTTGCATTTCAGACAAGTTCCCAAGTGAAACCGAGGCTGCTGGACTGGAGACCATGCTGAAGACCCAAGGAACACTTGGCTCAGAGAAGGCGTTCTGTCATCGTTCCCTCCAACTCCAGAAGAACCCAGTGTTCTCAAGGCTGTCTGAGTCAGTGGGGCCTCCTTTGCTAACCTGGGGCTGGCAAACAGTTCTCGGTCAGCATGAGTAATTCTTACCAATCAATATCCTCTTCTAGCCCACGGCCTTGGGAAGAAACAAATGGTTATGGATTATCCTCATTTCTGTTCTACGCAGAAAGCAAGATGAGTCAACGCAGCTGTACATCAGCCCTGAAATGACTGTTTTGAAACAGAGTCTCAGTTCTCCTTGGATAAAACCTTGTTCAGCACTGTGCACAAATAAATACTTTTTAATAATGATGGAGCTAGTGTATTTTAATGACTTGTCACTGAAGTGTAAAAGTACAAACATTTGCAGGCTAGGGAACAGTGTGATGAATTCTAGTGGATTCAGGAGAAGGCCAGAGCAGAGCATGCATCCCCCCAGACATCCCTAGTGCTTCTCTCAGGCACTAGCCCTCCCTCCAACGTCAGCACCGCCTCAAACTCTAACAGGTACGTATGTTTTGCCTGGCTTGTACCTGATAGAAATGACATCATTCAGCAGGTATTATTTCATGTCTGCTTTCTTTTACTCCACAAACGCATGAATTCCTAAAAATGTCTCTTTTGGATCATCCTTGCTGCTGACCACACATCCTTCACTCCAGCCTCTGTGAGTAGGCTGCCCGCCGCACCCCCCACCCCCCGCCTGTAACAAGTCCTTGCAACTTCCTGGCACAGTGTGGCTGTTCCAGTCGAGCCAGTCCCCTCTAGAAGTGTTGGCAGCTGGACTTTCCCATCTCCGGTGCTTCCTTCAGGCCTCCCAACCCCGTCAGACCGGCTTTCCCTTCTTTCCTCTGCACAATTCCATTATTCGGAGCAGGTGAGGCTCTACCACCCACCCCACGAGTCTTACACCTTAGAGGCCCAGGCCTTGCTCTCTGTTCGTTTGGGGGCATCTTGCTCTACCTAGTCCCTCAGGGACATAGATTTCCCTGCACCAGGAGGAACATACCTCTTAGGCACCATGTCAGGGAGACAGAGGCTGGAAAACCCCACATGGCCGTTCACTACCTCGGCTCAAGTGACACCTGTCTCTTCTGCCATATTTCATGATCAGAACTAGTCATGAAATAACAGTCAGAACTAGTCATGTAGAGAGTTCTCTGGCTACAAGGGGGATGGGAAAGGCAGGGGAGCATAGAGAAGATTTGGGGAACACCCCTGTCCCTGCCACGGTGCTCAGACCAACTCCATCTCTAGGGCCAGATTATGTCCTACCATCCCCTCTGCACCTGGGCTCTCACATGCTCCCTCTCCCTTCCTATCTGTATCCTGGACACCAGTGGTCTTCCAGGGGACATGTCTGGGGACATCTGTTGTAACGTCAGTCATGTCGGGGCCACTACCTGTGGGGGTCTGTTCTGCAGACCCTGATTCTGTGATGGATGAATAAATACACTCCAACACAGAGTACATTGAACAAGTGGACTAGTGGGTCATGTGCCTTCCCACTGAACGAGATTGCAGCTACACGATCTCCAGTTCTCCTTCCTTGCATTTATTCAGTGTAGATATAACAACAAAGGCTTTGAGTAAGCACACTTGTGGGTAATTAACATGGTTAAGAGAGTAGTTCTTCGAAAGACAAAAGATCAGGTACCAATGCCCAGAGCAAACACCATTAAAGAATACTCTCCCTGGTTGAACTCGCCCACCCAGAGGGCCCCCTGGCAGAAAGGTTACATGAGTAAACAAGCTAGTTAGAGTAGAGAGAAGGGAATGTGGGGAGTTTATCTAATTATTTAGCTGAAGGGACAAGGCTGCCTTCAGCCAAGTAATAACAAACCTTAGGCCTTCCAAAAGGGTTTGTGACCATATTCTATAACTTCCCTTTAATATTTCTGCCACTCTCCTGAGTGAACCCCAACAGTTTGTGATTACTGAGACTTGGGTGTGGGTGGCACTGACATGTAGTGGGGCTAGGCTGGGGATGCTGGGAAACATCCTACAATGCACAGGATAGCCCTCCTAACTCAAAAGTCAGCCCAGCCCTAAGCATCCACAGCAGCATGGCCAGAACCGTGCTGTCCAGGGTGCCATTTCGCCTGGTGTAGGTCTTGCTTACTCCTGCTAAACTGCAACTCTGGGGAAAACAATCATGGTGGCCTAAGGCCAGGCTTGGTGATGGACTGTGGCCTGCTGCCCTGGCTCCATCAGTGGGCCTGATAGCTCCGGGAGACATGAGGGACAGAAGTGACCAGGTTATGGAGCAGTGGCAGAGAAAAAAAGGTCATCTGAGTGATATTTGTAATGGTTTCTCCAGCCTTAAAATTATAGTAGCTAGTCTGGGTGCAGTGGCTCATGCCTGTGATCCCAGCACTTTGGGAGGCAGAGGCAGGAGGATTGCTTGAGACCAGGAGTTTGAGACCAGTCTGGGTAACATAGTGGGACACTTTATAGAAAAATCAATTAGCTGGGGTGGTAGCATGTACCTGTAGTCCCGGCTATGTAGGAGGCTGAGATGGGAAGATCACTTGAGCCCAGGAGTTTGCAGCTGCAGTGAGCTGTGACTGTGCCACTGCACTCTGGCCTGAGTGACAGACCAAGAACTTTTCTAATAGCTATAGATGTAGATGTACATACACAAATATTAATAGCAGATGGCAAGCCAAGTAGAGCTTTTCACCTGGCAGGCTCCTCTCTCCATGTGGACTGGGCACTGGGCTGCATTGCCACCTCTGAGAGGAGCTGGCAGGTCCTGAGTGTGTGCACCCTGTACCCGCCATATTTCTTCATCACTGCCTGTTTTTCAGTTGGTGGTTGAACCAAGGTGCAGGTAACCACCTTGATTAGCAAGCTCGAGTCATCGCTCTTCACTGTCCTTACAGTGGCCTGACTCCTGTGGTCTGGCTGTGCCTTCCATTGGTTTGAGATGAGTCACTTTCTAAGTCCAACTGCCATTTTCTGCTGCGTGACCTTGGGCAAATCAATCATTTAACCTCCCTGGATTTTAATTCTGACACCTGTAAAAGAATGATTTGCTCTCTGTAACATACATATTTGATTTTACTCCTCCCCAAATACAGAAAATCTGTAGGTGCTCAGAACCCATCTTCAGTTCCTTCTGGTTTAATTAAAAACAGCAGTGCTATTCATATGTCCTGTTACCCTGGACAGCCTGCTCACCTGGCCCTGAGGGATGGTTGTCAAAAGGTGCCCTAAAGGCAGAAATGAAGAGATTTGGTACAAGTTCTGAGAAACCATTGCCCATGGTAATGAGGAACAGGATTACCTGAGAGAATATCATTCTTCTCCTATTCATTCGTTCAATAAGTATTTCTTTTCTTTTTTTTTTTTTTTCTTTTTTTTTTTTTTTGGTGTGTGTGTGTGACAGGGGCTGGCTCTGTCACCCAGGCTGGAGTACAGTGGCAAGATCTCGACTCACTGCAACCCCCACTTCTCAGCCTCAAGCCATCCTCCCACCTCAGCCTCCCTAGTAGCTAGGACTACAAGCACCCACCACCACACCCGGCTATTTTTTGTATTTTCAGTAGAGACGGGGTTTCGCCATGTTGCCCAGGCTGGTCTCACTGGTCTCACAATCCTTAGCTCAGCGATCCACAGGTCTTGGCCTTTGAGATCCCAAGCCTGGGATTACAGGCATGAGCCACCACACCCAGCCAACATTCATTCAACAAATATTTCCGAGCTTCTCGAAGTCCTGGGCACTGGAGATGCCGCAGGATGAGTGACTGGAAAGCGTCTCTGCCTTCCTGGAGCCCCACCTCTTTTGCATCGCCCCGGGCGCCCAGCACTGAGGCAAGGACTGTGTGGTGCTCAGTAGTCCCCACTCGCTGATAGCTCAAAGAAGGGTAGAATTGGAAGTCTCAGCTTTTTCCTCTCAGAAAGCTGCTAAAGCAGGGAGCCGAGCTGTTTGGTGTCTCTCCCCCACTTTCTCTCGTGCTGACACAGTCCTGGAGCGCAGTAGGCATGGGATAGGGTGGCTGAAGGAGGAACAGGGAGGGGTGAGGAGTGTGCAGATGGCTAGGTGAGGGGGGCTTGTACCCAAGTCATCAGGAGTTGACTGAGCTGCTGGTGACTCCAGGGTGTGCCAGGGTCTCAATCTGAGGTGGAAACAATGTCTCAGAATAAAAGCTACCCTTTTTTTTTCATGCTGCTGCTGCCGGACAGTGAAACTGATTTAAAATGACTCTGCCTTGGTAAACCACCTGGTATGTGTGGACTCCTCTTTTCCCTTGCTGTGTTGGAAGCTGGTAGATACGATCCGGACTGTACAGCCTGGGTCTTGGGTCTTGTCTTTGTCCATTGCTATTTCTGGGAACACCCTTCAAAGCCACACATTGTAAAATGAAGGTATGGGGGTCATGTCCCCATTCTTAGCCAAACCCTGAGACTCCACTGCCCAACTCATCTAGGCCCCCTGACATCTTGGCCACCAGGGCACCAGGGCAGTGGAGGATACTGGGAAGGGGCCAACCTCAAGTAGCTCCGTTCATGACCTTAGAGGAGCATTAAGATGCAACCCTGGCTGGGTGCCGCGGCTCACACTTGTAATCCCAGCACTTTGGGAGGCTGCGATGGGTGGATCATGAGGTCAGGAGTTCGAGACCAGCCTGGCTAATATGTGAAACCCCATAACTACTAAAAATATAAAAAATTAGCTGGGCATGGTGGTTCATGCTTGAAATCCCAGCTACTCGGGAGGCTGAGGCCGGAGAATCGTTTTAAATTGGGAGGTGGAGGTTGCAGTGAGCTGAGATCGCATCATTGCACTCCAGCCTGGGAAACAGGGCAAGACTCCATCTCAAAAAAAAAAAAAAGGGCGAGGCTCGGTGGCTCACACCTGTAATCCCAGCTACTCAGGGGGCTAAGACAGGAGAATTGCTTGAACCCTGGAGGCAGAGGTTGCAGTGAGCCGAGATCACGCCATTGCACTCCAGTCTGGGCAACAGAGTGAGACTCCATTTAAAAGAAAAGAAAAGAAAAGAAAGAAAGGAAAAAAAGAAAAGAAAAGAAAAGAAATGCAGCCCTGAGCTAGTGTGTGTGTGTGTGTGTGTGTGTGTGGCCTGGGTCCTGACCACCACCTGAACTACTCTAACTCAGGCAGATCCAGATGCATTCCAAGGTGATATGTGGCAACCAAGCAGTTTTGTCCATTCATTCATATGTGAAGTGAGCAACCAAATAAACCAAGTCTCTGTCTTCATGGAGTGTATGTCCCAGGACGAGGGCTGACCAATAAAGGAGCCACACAGTTCATCTGATGGTGGTTCATGCTGCGGAAGAATATAACATGGGGCACATCCAAGAGGGGTGGCTACAGCGGCAATTTTCTAAATATCAGGAAGGCTTCACCGAGGTGACATTTGAGCAGATACCTGAAGTGAGAGAAGGATCCACGAGGCACCTGGAAAGATAAAGCCAGGCAAAGGGAATGACAAATAATGCGGAGATGGCCAGGCGCGGTGGCTTACTCCTGTAATCCCAGCACTTTGAGATGCCAAGGTGGGCAGATCACGAGGTCAGGAGTTCGAGACCAGCCTGACCAACATGGTGAAACCCCGTCTCTACTAAAAATACAAAAATTAGCTAGGCGTGGTGGCGTATGCCTATAATCCCAGCTACTCGGGAGGCTGAGGCAGGAGAATAGCTTGTACCTGGGAGGTGGAGGTTGCAGTGAGCTAAGACCATGCCATTGCACTCCAGCCTGGGTGACAGAGTGAGACTGTCTCAAAAAAATAAAATAAAAATAAAAAAATAAATAAATAAAATCCCTGAGATAGGAGCATGCGCACAGGCTAAGGAAACTGCAAGAAGGCTGGTGAAGGGGCCTGGAGCCCCACGCAGCGGAACTAGTGAAACAGCTTCACGAAGGTGACCACGGGGCTGTGTGCTGCCTGCTACAGTGGCCCAGGGAAGTGGGTAACTGAAGGTAGGGTGAGACCTGCCATGAGAGTGGCAACAGGGGTTTCCCGCAGGAGATGCTTCCTGGAGAGGAGGGGAAGATTTTGACCAGTGAAGTTGGGAGGGAACAAATCCCAGCCCAAAGCTGGAGCTAATGAGGAAAACCTTGGCTATGTGGGTAGGAGGGAATAGGATGGGGTCCAATTTGGCAGGCACAGAGCACTGAAGGACAAGGCAGATCTACACAGCTGACCTTGCATTTTGCAATTTGATAGTTTTCTTAAAGAACAAAGTCCGGGGCCGGGGGCCGTGGCTCACACCTGTAATCTTAGCACTTTGGGAGGCCAAGGCAGGCAGAATACCTGAGGTCAGGAGTCCGAGCCAGCCTGGTCAACATAGTGAAACCTCTTCCCTACTAAAAATACAAAAATTAGCCAGCAGTGGTGGTGCACATCTGCAGTCCCACCTACTTGGGAGGTTGAGGAGGAGAATTGCTTGAACCTGAGAGGCAGAGGTTGTAGTGAGCTGAGATCGCACCACTGCACTTTAGCCTAAGTAACAGAGTGAGATT
Organism: Cacajao melanocephalus; assembly: GCA_963573385.1. NCBI lineage: Eukaryota > Metazoa > Chordata > Mammalia > Primates > Pitheciidae > Cacajao > Cacajao melanocephalus. The sequence goes on along the minus strand of CAUYLG010062892.1, from coordinate 100,645 downwards.
CTATCTCAATAATAATAATAAGGAGAAGAAGAACAAAGTCCAGAGCACTGCAGGGGGGCCTAGATGCTGAGGCATTCCATAGCTGGATCTGCAGGTACAACTTACCTTGTTAGATTTTATTATTATCATTATTTTTGAGACAGAGTCTTGCTCTGTTGCCCAGGCTAGAGTACAGTGATGCGATTTCAGCTCACTGCAACCTCTGCCTCCGGGTTCAAGGATTCTCCTGCCCCAGTCTCCCGAGTAGCTGGGACTACAGGTGCCCACCAACATGCCTGGCTAATTCATATTTTTAGTAGAGATGGGGTTTTGCCATGTTGACCACGATGGTTTCAAACTCTCGACCTCAGGTGATATGCCTACCTTGGTCTCCCAAAGTACTGAGATTACAGGCATGAGCCACCATGCCCAGCCTAGATATTTAAGAGAATACTCTGGTTACTCTGTGGAGACAGGATTTAGGAGGCACAAGTGGAATTGGGAAGATGGGGCCTTAACATCCTAGAGACAATGGAAAGGCAAGGGCAGTGACGGGACTGAACATTTGCTGGGTGGTGGCTCTGGGCTGGATGTGGTACTTCCTGGCGTGGCATGGCATTCTTTGCTGTCCTTGCCACTGGGACTCAGGCCCAGGATTCCACACGTGATGGATGGTTACAGGCAAAACGCTTATCCAGCATCACCCAAATAAAAAGCCTGGTTTGATCCTAATTCCCAAACATGTCTGGCATTGGTTCCCTGCTTCTGGCCCTGGTGGGCCTTGCGTGAGCTATCTGGGATGGTCGTTGCGGCAGCTTCCCCCATCTGAACTCCTCTCTGGTCTAGTCACCCTCCTCAAAATTGTGCTCTACCGTTTGGTACCGTGTAAAAATCTTTGATATCTTCCCTGTCCACGGTACTACCTGTTTTCAGGGACCCAAAACTCGCATGTCTTTAGGAGCCTGGTGTAACAAAATCAGCAGGTCTGGTGGCCGGGATCAATGTAGGGAGTCCGCACATGGTTGGAGGCAGTCAACGAAAAGAGACACAAGCTGTGCCGGCCAAAGCAGATGCGTCTGTCATCAAGTCAAGCCCCAGCGTTCCCTCTTTATAATCCGTAAAGGCCCAAATCCTGAGCTGCTCAAACAGCGGCCTCTGCAGCCTGGCCTCGGCATCTCCAGCTTCCTCTCTGCGCACTCAGGGTTTGGCCGCGCTATCCCTCTGTCTCTGGAAGGTGCTATGTCATGCCTCCTTGCTTCTGTACCTGATTTCTTCTGACTTTTATATTTTCTGCCCCCTAAAAGCTATCTACCTTTGGGACCTGGGTCCAAGTCCACCTTCTCTGTGAACCTCTCCTGTCTTCCCACAGCCTAATCATTGGTTGCAAACATCATAGACGAGTCCCCTTGCCCTGACTTAGATGGTGATCACAGGGCAGAAGCCAACTGATGTAATAGCCACCTCACAGTCCTAAACCTGACACCGCAGGTAGTGGTGACTCCTAGTTCTCTCCCTGAGCTCTTCTTCGGCATGTAACTTAGCAACTGGATCGATCAGTCAAAGGAAAAAATGAACTCAACTGCTGCGGCACCCCTGATTTGGGCAAAGGGGGAAAGTACTGAACCCAAATTCAGAATCAGGACGCAGTTGAGTTCTGCACTAGAAGAGAGTGCCCGCTTGCTTCTCTTAGAAAGGCTGGGAGAGCTGCAGGTGGAGTGTGACATTTACGTGGAGATAAGGATTTTGTCTTTGCTGGTAAAGCAGAGATGGAGGTTATCCCTGGCAGCGGAGCCTGCAGGACACAGCCTGAAGGAATGTGAGTGCCAGCCAGGCATACTGTGAGAAAGGACAAGGGTCTAAAGGCCATGGTGGGTACGGAGGGCAGATGGTGAACCTGGGATGTCACTGTGGGAGGAGCTTTGCATGTTATAGTCAGACATCCTGGCCTGATCAGACTGGCGGGGTGTGTGTTGGGGAGGCAGGAGGTGGGGTATCAGGGAGGCCACAGGGAATGGCAAAGACTTCTAAGTTTATCATCAGACGGTTAACTCTAGCTACAGGGTAGAAGGAGTTGAGGTGGAGGAGGAGCAGTAGGGAGACTGGGTCGGATGTGGTTGCTGTAACAAAAGCTCTCAGGCCCGGCGTGGTGGCTCACGCCTGTAATCCCAGCACTTTGGAGGCTGAGGCAGCAAATCACCTGAAGTTGGGAGTTTGAGACCAGCCTGGCCAACATGGTGAAACCCATCTCTACCAAACTCACACACACACACACGCACGAGCTTCCAGGCCAGGCCAAGGCTCAGCACAGCCATGGAGAGGGACAAAGGTGAGGCAAAAGTGATGAAAGTGAGATCTGTTCAGCGGCTGAATGGAGGCCTTGGGGGGCTGCCGGATGTACTCTGGGAGAGAGAGGGAAGAACGGGGCCAAGGTGCAGGCCTCCAACGGGGAAGGGAATTTCTGACTTTGACACCTCTCATGTCCTGGACTCCAGAGCTGGACATCCGACAAATCTTTGTGCTGGGTTAAAAGATCCACTTTTGGCCAGGCATGGTGGCTCATGGCTGTAATCCCAGCTCTGTGAGAGACCAAGGCGGGCAGATCACGAGGTCAGGAGTTCAAGACCACCCTGACCAACATGGTGAAACCCAGTTTCTACTAAAAATCCAAAAAAAAAAAAAAAAAAATAGCTGGGCATGGTGGTGGGCGCCTGTAATCCCAGCTACTCAGGAAGGTGAGGCAGAATTGTTTGAACTTGAGAGGCAGAGGTTGCAGTGAGCCGAGATTGCACCGCTGCACTCTAGCCTGGGCGACAGAGCGAGACTCTATCTCAAAAATAAGTAAGTAAATAAATAAAATATAATAAAATAAAGATCCCCTTTCGCAATAGCAGAAGTAGCTGAGCTTCAGGATTAAGGACCTGTTTGAGGTTGTGCAATGTGGCAATGGGGGCAGCAGATTAGCAAGCTGGTCATTCCTGTCACCGGGTGGAGGCAGGAAATTCTTCTCCATGAGCATCTCTCCTGGCCCCAGCTTTTTCTACTTAGCTTCGTGGCATTTTGCTTTACAGCTTGACAGAACCAATGTCTCTGAAAATATGTTTCTCTGGAAGATGCACTTGGCCTCAGAAACTCTGGGCCTCTCAGAGGGTCTTTTGGGCAAAGCTTCAGTCATGGTCGAAGGGGAGGTGATGTGCTCTTGGCCTTCGGCAAGCTGGAGGCCAGCCGACTGTACGATGTCGCGCTTGTGCCTTCAGCTCCGCAAGAAGACTCTGAAAGGGCCTGGTGATATTGCTACTTGTTCAGATGAACTACAGTCCAGCAGGATAGGTCGGAGTTAGGGGATGAACCTGCCACCTTCGGCTCCTTAGGGGTTCAAGCAGCACAAGCTATGGCCCAGTCCTCCCGCTCTAACTTCCTGCTAGGCCTCCAGAGCCTGGCGTTGCTCAATCCTTGTAATCCTTGATTAAAATATTCCCTGCACCACCTCTCTCACCACTTGGCATTTCCTGCTACAAATCTGGGAAGCAGTATCACAAGTCTGTATATTAAATTGTGAGAGAGATGGAGAAGGATCGTTTAAAGTCAGTTGCCATCTGCTTTTTTTCCCCATCTGCCTGTAGCCTTGGCTAACAGGGTGATCGCAATGTCCCCAGGCACCCTGTGGCTGCGGGGAGCAGGCAGCAGAGTTGAGAATGCTTACCTTTGCCGATAACTCAGAGCCAGGAGGAGATGATGGGGTGTGGAAGGCAGGAGCCAGGTGGGGTACTGCCTGGACGGGCTCTGGGGTTTGTAAAAGCTGGTGCTGGGCCGCACACGGGGGCTCATGCCTGTAATCCCAGCCCTGTGGGAGGCCAAGGGAGGCGAATCACCTGAGGTCAGGAGTTTGAGACCAGCCTGAACAATATGGAGAAACCCCCACCTCTCTACTAAAGATACAAAAATTGGCCGAGTGTGGTGGTGCGCGCCTGTGGTCCCAGCTACTCACTTGAACCCGGGAGGCAGAGGTTGCAATGAGCTGAGATTGCACCACTGCATTCCAGCCGGGCAACAGAGGGAGACTCTGCCTCAAAAAAAAAAAAAAAAAACAAGGCTGGTGCTAGTGCACCCTCACCCACAACCCCCTTGGCCCAGGGGCCTCCTCTAGTTCCCACTCCCACCTCTCCCACTGCTTTCCACCTCCCTTCAATGTAGGCAATGAAGTTGAGCTTGGACTAGACCAGGCACCTTGCTCGGTTCTTCCTAATTTGCAGGGTTTTAACATGTATTGCATTCACTACCGTACAATGTGCTTTGTCCTTGTCTTGTTAATTTGGCAACATACAGAGCAAACCCATAAATCTCCTCCAGAGTTTATTGAATAGCTTTTCATGTAGTTACCAAATTGTATTTGCCATCTCCCTTAATCTTTTCACATGCATATTTGAAAGAATTATTCAAATGAATGATAATTACATCCTTGGAAAGTGGAGAGCAGGGGGTAGAGGGCTTTGAAGGCTGAGACAGAAAGCCTTGCCTCTGGCAGGCCCCCACCTCAACCCCAGGGGCTGCAGAGGGACCCTCTGTACACTGAGTGAGACCCATCCACCCAGACCTCTGGACCAGAGCAGGAAGTGCATTTTAACATTGTACTCTTTCAGTGCTCGGTCCCTCACTGAGTTCTCCTGGGGAACTAGGAAGGGAATCTCTTTGGTTACCTAATTAAACTTTCCTATTTTTAATCTCTTGGTGAATTTGTGCAAAATAGAAAGCATAGACAAATGCCAGTGGCAGCTGCTTCAGCATAAAAGTGTTGTGTTTGTAGTGGGGATTGTCAAGAGTCTGAAAGCTAAATAGGCCTTCTCTAAAAACACCCTAGAAGGTCCCTGAGCATGATTGGAAACATTAGAAATAAATGTACTGCCTTTTACTCTTCAGGGCTACAAAGAATGCTAGACTGGAGACAAGAGTCCAGACTCTGAAATAATCTCCTCTGGACACAGAACCTACCACTCTTGCTTATCAGTGGCAGCAGGGCCCTGGGTTTTTCTGGGGCCTTGAGTACTGAACCCTGGTCAGCTGTCTTGAGTCCTGACTCAAGGCCATCACCACAAGCCTCACTCAGGACAGGAAGATCTCAGCAAAACCTTTTCCTCTAATCCAAGTGACATCTTTGTCACGGGTGTTTGTACATGAAAGCAGAGTGATGAAGGTGTGTGGGTCCATGGGAGAGGTAAAATACAGCCCTAGTTCATATTTTCCCTAGTCTCTCCTTGTTCCCAGGTAAAGTTAGAGCATGTTTTAGAGCATAACTGGTTTCATTCCTGAGACCTAACTGTGTAGAATAGCTCATACCAAGGATGATCAAGGGCCCATTCCTAGTACCGCCTTGCAGCACAGTGAAGTGGGAAAAACAATTCTGAAAGCATGTACAGTGGGAATTGAATCAGGAGGTTATTTTTGAGCAAGTGCTTTTCGTTTTTTGAGTCTTCATTTTCTCATTTCTAAAACAGGGATAATGCTTGTTTCATAGGATTTTAATTTATGTAAATATATAGTACCAGACCCTCAAATGTGAGTATTCTTCCTGCCAGCCTTCTCTCTCTAATTTTGAAAGCAGCAGTTACAAACTAGAAGGAAATGGTTAAGGGAAAAACAGTTCCCAATGTCATCTGACATCTCCCCAGAAATAGACATCATCCACCCAAGACCACATAGCAGCTATTGCTCTGTCCAGGTTGGCTCGGTAGGTTCTGATGGTAAGGGACTGACATTTGTTTTCACTTAGGTCAGGGGTGTGTGGGGTGGGGGAGAAGAGGTGCCTGCAGGTTTGTGGAGCATCACCTTTAGGTGAAAAGTGGAGTGCAGGGGATGTTAGTGATGCAGTTGGAAACTGCTTAACTGTGAGATTCTGAAACTTTTTTGTAATCATCATTTCCCTATTACAATATAGATACAGAGAAAAACCCTTAAACCAAGAAGAGCTGAGTGATGGGAGCAGCAAGGAAGTGGGTTCTAAGAACTCTTTGAAGATTAAAATACCACTCCTGAAATAGACCTCACCATTGAATGTATCAAATTACATTGATTTTTAGAATTCGGACTCTTCCACAGCATAACTATAGATACAAGGAAGGCTCTATTGAGAACGTCTCAAAATTACTATGCATTTTAAATACCCCTAGTTATTTACATAATAATGGCTGTCACTTATTGAACACACACTATGGATTTGCATGTTCAAAGGGTTTTACTTGTTTCAGCTCTTTAGTCTTAAACACCCTAGGAGATGGGGCAATTATTACTGTTTAGTAATTTGCCAATCTGCTACATGTAGGATGTATGGAGCTGGGGTGTGTACTCTTAACCCAAGGGTGATGACTGCACCTAGAGAGAAACAAATTTTTTAAAAGATTGTTTTAAAAATCTTTACAAAGGGAAACCTTTAAAATGTTAAAAAATTTTAAAATCCTTTAAAAACACAAAAATGAAAACCATTAACTCTAAAATGGCAACAGAGGCTGAGGTGCAAAGGCTGAGAAATAAGGATGTTTGGCTGGGCGCGGTGGCTCATGCCTATAATCCCAGCACTTTGGGAAGCCGAGGTGGGTGGATCACGAGGTCAAGAGATCCAGACCATCCTGGTCAACATGGTGAAACGCCGTCTCTACTAAAAATACAAAATTAGCTGGGCATGGTGGCGCATGCCTGTAGTCCCAGCTACTCGGGAGGCTGAGGCAGGAGAATTCCTTGAATCCAGGAGGTGGAGGTTGCAGTGAGCCGAGATCATGCCATTGCACTCCAGCCTGGGTAACAAGAGCAAAACTCTGTCTCAAAAAAAAAAAAAAAAGAAAGAAAAAAAGAAATAAGGATGTTTAACTAATGAGAGGCCCAACTGCAGCTGTTTTGTTTTGAAGAAATTCACTATTATAGTTGCTTTTTACCAAACTCCCCTTCTCACATGCTACCTCATTCATCAATGTGTATTAACCCAATGCTACTAGGTGGAGAATAAATAAAGTCCTTATCCCAGGTAACACTGGAGCCTGATAGCATATTCTCCTGGATTCTCCCATAGCCTGTGGAAGTACCTGGGGAACTCTCACACCTAATGCTTATTTTGAATATGCTGACTCCTCTGCCAGCAATGAAACATCAGTGATCACCTCTGCCAGCAGAGCCAAAATAAATGGTCTAAATCCCCAAGATTGCAGTTACACAGCTTAAAGTAATCGTGTGTGTGTGTGTGTGTGTGTGTGTATGTGTGTGAACTTAACAATGCAAATAGCAATTTTAGGGAAAAATAAGGAAAGTAAAGGTCCAAAAAGCAATGTAGGAGGAGAACCTCTGAAATAGTGGCTTCTCATGCAATGACATAGAACGTCCCAATGTTAAATCATGAAGATCATAAGAACATTTCAATACAGAGACTGCATCGGAAACAGGGAATTTCATTGATAGAAAATTATTAGGACAATTGGGTCTGTAAGACACTACTGTCTAGAATAGTTGGGATACAGTGAAGATTGCTGTTTTACTTCAGCAAGAACAGGGTGGATGTGACATTGTATTTGTTTGCATCTGTCTTTGAGTCATCCTCATGCCCACTGTCATCACCACCATCTAGCTAGTGACAATAAGCCTGTGAGATGGGCATTCTCATAATTTCACAACTGCGTTATGAAAAAGACTCCAAAAGAGAATCTGCCCAAATTCTACATATTGTGTGTCACATATATATAGTTACCATAGTAATACGTGCAGTTCTGAGATTCAAACACAGCCCTGGAGTACCTGACAGCTGTCTGCAGTCTCTCCCAATCTGTGCAGGAATTTCACAGAAGCAGAGCATTTCCCCGCAGTGATCTAAGTTTTCCAGCCTCAATTATTAAAGAGATAAAAATTTCCATTTCTATTCATTTAAATCTGTTCAATCTATATTTACAAACAAAATCCTTATTCCTGTTGGCTATGTGGCCCTGTACATTCCAGGCCAGCTACAAGAAGGTGAACTCCTTGAAGGGGAATGTGTGGATGCTCGTTCTCTGTGCCCCACTGCCTGTCAGGGTGTCATGGACATCAGTGCTCAAAGTTAGGGTGCATCCTAGTAAATACCACTGCACCAATCTGAGTCTTTTCAATACATTTTTTGAGATAGAATCTCGCTCTGTCACCCAGGCTGGAGTGCAGTGGCATGATCTTGGCTCACTGCAAACTTTGTCTCCCAGGTTCAAGCAATTCTCCTGCCTCAGCCTCCTGAATAGCTGGGATTACAGGCATGCGCTACAATGACCAGCTAATTTTTTGCTGTTGTTGTATTTTTAGTAGAGACAGGGTTTCACCATGTTGGCCAGGCTGGTCTTGAACTTTTGACTTCAAGTGAATTGCCTGCCTCGACCTCCCAAAGTGCTGGGATTGCAGGCGTGAGCCACTGTGCCCGGCCTTTTCAATATATTTTTAATCAATTGGCAGCCCTCATAATCAGAAAAGAGGATATCCGTGTCATCTAGCGTCTAAACTCCCCGGACAAGGTCCCTACCAACAACACTCTTAAGCAGACACCTGATGATACCTCAAAACCACCAGGAACCAATACCATAATGACAGGTTCAGAAAAAAAAATACTCTCATCATGCCTTCAATGATGTCTAGTTGTCTTTGACATTTAATTTCAATCTTCATAGGAATTAATTATGGCTCTAACATTTACATTGATATTGACCACGCATTTATCTTACACAATGCTCATAATGTTAACCACTGAATGCAGGCAAACTAGAGAAGTATGATGCTTTTATTTAGCATCTATGCTGCCATATGAGATCAATTTCTTCATGAAAGAAAAACCACCATAAGAAAAATTAATTTTTAAATTTTTTTCTCAGTGGCAGAATCACATAGCTATTTTGATACAGATTTCCAGTAGGTCTAAAATACTGCTTTGGGAATTGTAAAGAGTCCATTACAGAAATACACAGAACAGAGGATAAATACAATCACATTAGTTTATCAGATGGTTACACTAAACATCCTTTGCCTTACTTTTCCTATAAGAAAAGATCACAGGATCAAATAAAAAATTCTACTAGCAGCATACGACTCTGGTTTGGGAGAAAAAACCCTAAAAGCAAAAGATAAAATCAATAACCTGGTACACTTGCAATGAAATGCTTTGTCTCTGCAGAAGTTTATATGTTTGTAAATATTTCACATAAGGTAAGAAATGTATAATTTCAAAAAAACTGAAGAAATTCAAAAACATATTCTTCATAAAAACAAACCATTGCTTGTCAATGCCTTTTCCCTTGGAACATAAGCTGCTTTAAGAAAGATGGTGAAAGCGTTAATGGACAACATCTTGTTATTCATCTGAAATACTTGGACAGAAAACTGGCAAATTTGGTACATGGTTCAAGAAGTAAAACGTTACGGATTTTTAAAAACGAAGTTAAAACATGCACATTTTCTACTGCCAAATGGCAAAAACCTTAAATTGTCTTTAAATCTAAAAGACTAAGGATCTTAGAGGAAAAGCCACTTCTAATCTGTAACAGTAACACTGTAACAGGGGTGACAAGCAAGTTAACAGAAACTACTAAGGAGAAACAAAGCAACCACTTAAACAATAAACATTGTTAAAACCTAGAGTTGCATTCCAATTTTAAAAGAAAGTTCAACTATTTAAGTGGATAATGATGTTCAGACTAAAAGGATGTTACTGATGCAACACCAGGTATAAAGCACTGTGAATGAACATGCTTAGCAGTGTGTACTTACAATGAATTCAAATTACACATGATCATATGAAGAATATCATTCACCAAGGACAGTCCCAAGGCATGTGAAAAACCTACACTAAAGATCCGGACAGACAAAGCAGAGATACATTTTATTTCTTATAAAGAGTTACATTGTAACATGCCACTCACATTATAGCTACAATTATACTAGTCACGATTTTTAATCATACAGAATAAAGCTATAGCATGTGAAATTACAATATATTTATCTTCTTTAAAACCATTTTTAAAGAATGGCAGATATGTCATTTATTAGAAGCCAAAACCAATAGAAAAATGTAACTGGTAAATGCAGCCAAAATGTATCTGTGGCTAATTAAATGCTGCAACAGATTTTTTTTGGTCCATGAGACTATCAAAAAACAAAAGATTGGCAAGGGATTCCTATTTATCAATAAAAATGAAAAGTTCATGAAAAAATTCAACACATATTAAAACATTTTAACAGCATGCTTTTTTTGTGGTTAAACACAAGAAATATCTCAAATAATGGGTGTAAACAGGTAAAAAATCTCAAATGAATTAAGATGCTTTAATATGAGTGTCTCACAATTCTCTTTTGAAGGATGTCAATAACTACCAGATTTTCTTTTAATGTCAACTGAAATGCAATTATGATTTCTTCTATTAACATATACTAGGATTTGCTGCTTGGGATCAGCAAACTATGGCCCAAAGGCCAAATCTGCCCTGCTTCCTATTTCTGTAAATAAAGTTTTATTGGAACACAGCCACACTCATTCGTTTACATATTATCTGTGGCTGTTCTTATGCTATAAAGGCAGAGGTGAGTAGTTTTTAAGATGGTATTTTAAGACCATACGATTCCTGAATTATTTACTATCTGATCCTTTACAGAAAATCAGAGGGAAAACAGCTTGAGAGTTTTCAAAACACACACACACACACACACACACACACACACACATACGTGCATGCACACACACACACCCAGAGCCATCTTCCCACCTGCCACAAACTAACAGCTATAACATAAGCAAAGTATATTTGTTTTATAAATATATTACTGTCTATATACATATAGATACATCCATAAAAGACATGTTAAATAATTATTTGTATAATCAATACTACTTTAAAGTTTTTGTGTATTTCAAAAGTACACATTCTATTACAATTATCAAAATAATTCTTTTAAAATACCAAGAATAAAACCAGTGAAGAATTGCTTTCCATCCGAGTGGTTCTAAATCTTATCATTGGCCATCCAGACCCCAGACTTGGTCATCCACAACTCAAAGAAACATAGTTTAGAGAAAGTTAGTCATCAGAAGCACTCCCCCCAACCCCTGTTTTTAATACCACATAACAAATACATATTTGTGTATATAGATATATATAAAATACTCTTCAGTTATATTACATATTCTCATAAATGAATTTTCATAAAAACACGAAGTTCAAGTTTCCACCAGTATCAAATATCTTATCCTGGTGGACATTTCTTCCAAATGTGTAGGTCATTGACAAACTCTTATCAGGATATATAGAGCGATCATAAAAACAAGACTGAAAACGTCTGTATCACATGCAAGAAAGGAGGAAATACTAAGGGCCAGTATTTGGCCAGTTGGGTACTATTCCCTCTGGACTAAGACACAGAGACAACAGACTGGTTAATTACTGTGTAAAGTACAGTCAACTGTCAATTATTCAGGGGCAAAATACTCCAATCTGAATCTTTTTTTCTGATCAGTTGACCATATCTGGCAATTTCACTTATTAACACACCTCTCTGGTTATTTATTAGCAAGTCTGGTAAAAGATTTGGTTAGAGAGAAAGTTTTGGCTAAAATGAAGGCTTGGGATCAGCTATGGATTGAATTTAATGGTGAACTCCTTTTACTTATTGCTTTAGATAAGTAAGAATTTGCTGTACTTAAAGTCTGCCAATTATCTCATTCTACAGCTCTGAAAGCAACACTCGTGCTTCAAAAAAAAGGGACAAATTGTCCTCTTCACATAAGAAAACTGCTATTTTTAAACTCATAACTAATTACACGGAAGGATTTAGTGTGGGTAGTTCAGAGCTATTCACTTCAGTATAGGTGACAGCTGGCTACACTATTTTCCCACAGTTTAAAATCCATGAGGCAATGACAAATAGTCAACTAATAACACAAGAAGGTCAAATTCAAAGTGTCACACACATCTCACCTAAGATCTCACTGAAATACATGTAATAAAATTTGGCAGATGTTCAAATAATGAGAATGCTAAAATGAAGAAAATGGAAGCAAAACTCAAATGTATAATTTAAAAGTGATTTCACACTAAAAAAAAAGTCTTAGAACATGACTAAAATAAAATATATTACACATTTGTAACCCTATTTTTGGCACTGAGTTAGCCTCTACATTTAAACTTGCTTTACAGTGACTAACCAAATCAAGGAGAACGATTTCACATGTGAGTAGGGTTGCTCTCGGACAGACACCACTCAGAATGGGTTGTGTGGCCTCACCCATATTATTTCTGGGTACAGATGGCTGCCACTCATTTCAAACACAACAGCAATAATTGTGTAGAATACCACTTTCCTGAATTAAGTTTGCTGAACACGGTTCAGATTATTGGATATGTCAATATGCACAATGCCTTTTAGAAGCATTTACTGTATACCCAAATCCTACTTCATGCAACACACAGTGTCGCACAAGTAGTGAAAATGTTATCCTAGTCAAAGGTGCTTGGACATTATTTTCAGGCAGCATTTTACCTTTATTTTAAGTTCACACTAGTTAAGTTTTAGGAGAAAGAAAATGCCAATAAATTTATTTAATGTGTTTTAATATATTATATAAAACTAAGACAGACACTTTTATTTCTCTAAATGGTTATTTTTATTTTCTAACCTATTCTAGACCTCAATTTTTACTTTAAAAATTTGTATTTAAATAAGGGATAAAATGTTGCCCAAAAGTCTAATCATAGTTACCTACTTGTGTTTTAACTAGATCTACAAATCAAAATAGTTCTTATAGTTAAAAAGATACAATTTGTATCAACAGTAAAAGGTACTTTCTGGTTTTTCAGGGCTTTACTTCAAACTGTAGCATGTAGAATAATCACAATAACCAGGGCATCTAGGCAGACTACAGAGAAAGATCTGAATTGGTCTCTTACACAAAGTACAATTCAAAATCTGGAGGCAAGAGTCAAGTGATGTCAATCACACAACTGTCTGCCACTGACTGCAAAATCTATCTTCTAATCCGCAGAAATGTATTAACCGCTAGCAAAACCCATGACTTTGAAACCAGAAATATCCCTTACTAATACTAGAACAGACTTTAGTCTGTATCTAAAACTACACTATTTGTGGCAAGAATCCGGCCTTAATAATATAACAGGCCCCCCAAGAAAACTACCTTCAGGAAAATGGAAAATATACAATATCTTACAAAAATTTTAAGTTACCATGTACAACTCCTCCATTACCATTTCTATAGTGCAGTATCAAGAAACGTTGCATATCCTCAACACATAAAACCACCTCAGGCCAGCCTTGATAAATAGCAGGAAAGCTAAAGAGCATGTTAAATATAAAAGTTGCATTGTGAATAATTAGATTCATTAAAAACAGGCAAGTGCTGTGAAAGGGTTATTTTATCCAGTATTGTTGTGCCCCAAAACAAAAAAGACAGACATATTAAAAATACAAGTTAATGGAAATCTAGGAAATCAATTCCTTTTCTACTGTCTAGAAGCACGTCGTCGCTGGATAATGAAGCTCTAACCTGTAACAGTTACGGCTTTTGCCTTGTTCATTTAAAAAAAAAAATGGAAACATTTTTTCCATTGATTGCATCTGCTTTCTTTTTAAATCGACCATATTAAATTAACTAATTTCTTAACAGAAAAAAATCCAAACAAAAATAACACAACAAAAAGTGCCATATTGTAAATCATTCTAATATATATACTGTTACCCATTTCAACATAAAACTGGTAACTTATATTTTGTTTAAAATATAAAGTCAGTGCTGTAGTATATCTTTGTTTCTATAAATAATGATTATAGCACAAAGAAGCCCACTTTCCCCAAATAAAAATAACTTAAAAAGCTGTAAAAGAGTCTAATTAAGCTTGGCTTGAAAAAATAGTTTGCTAGGTCTCGTCAAATGTCCCACATTCTGAAGGTATTGTAATTGCTTGCAATTGATAGGCAAACACCAAGTTAATAAAACACAAAACAAGGATAAAAAGTGCTGCATATAAACCCCTGATGCACCAAAGATTAATATCAAAGATCACAGATACATCTATTAAATCAAACTGGAAAAATTTCCAGCCAAGGATATAGCTTTAAAAAGGAAATGTTAAAAAAAAGTTTAAATGTAAAGCAATCCCGTGATACTTCCACCATGTGGGGCTATACATACAGATTCCATGATACAGTATTTCACATAAATGGATACTATATAACCTCCTTGCTGAGAAGGAGATCACATGTGCTATTGTAGCAAACCTCCCTCAGCATTTGAGCTGAACAAAAAACTACTAAACACCACAAAGATGCATCATCTTTCAATAACCCAGCTGGGATTTCTCCACTAAAATGGCTGCGGCGAGCTGCTGGGCGTCTGTCATGTGGGGATTCCTTTTCATGACAATTCTCACAAGGTCAGGTGGGAAGATGTTGCACAAATTGATATAAATCTTTTCTCGGTTGTCTTGATACCTGGGGGGATCTTGCGGCATTCCACAATACGGGATTCGCCAGGCTGGGTCCTGTTGCTCAGGGAGGCTCTGGAAGGTGAACTGCTCATAACACGGCTGCGTGGAGTTATCGGGCAAGGAGTAAGTCTGCCGGTACCCATAGGCGTCAATCCCATAACCTGGCCTTTCCCAGCTTCCCAGGCCTTCCTGGCGGGAATAAGGCTTTCTTTGTCTTGAAGGAGAACTGTCATAAAGTCGAGAGTCAGAGATGCTGTCTATTCTTGTGGCCACCAAGGACCTCCCTAGGTGCGGTGCCTTAGAGTGTGCTGAACTTGGAGGAGAGGGGTAGTCGCCAGGACAGCTGGACCGGGCGCCCACAGTGGGGTGCTGCAGGTGCAGAGCCAAGTGCGGAAGAGGAGGCTTGTGATGGAACTTTGGTTCTTCGTGACTGTAACTTTGCACTCTGGTTAAGGGGTCATGGAAATTCTGCAGGAAGGGCTGAGAATTAAGGCGGCTGTGAGGGTGCATGTGTTGACACTTCAGATTCTCCTCTAGCTGTGGGTCAGGGGAGCTGACATAGGACCGGTCATTGTACCCCACGTAGGAGTCACTGCTCCCACAGCTCATGCTCCCTTCACTGCTGCAGTCAGAAGCTACGGAACTTATTCTATAATCTGTGTCTAAGGAGAAACGCCTTTCAGGGCTTCGTGGGCCTGAGAGACTCAGATTTGAGTATGCATTCAGCATGGAATAATATCCAATGTCGACAGGCGAGTCACATTTTGGATACTGTTCATAAGGCATTGGCGTTCCATGATTTTTGGTTGCCATTATCATTGGAGGATATTGTCCCTGTGGTCTTTGATCCTGAGGTGGGAAATGAACTCCAGATGGAAGGCCATTGCTTAAAGATGTAGTGCTTTGGGGTTTTGCAGTAGAAGTAGCTGGGATGCTAACTAAGGAAGGTACGGACCTGGTTTCCAATTTGTTTTTGGTGGGAAGCTTTTCTTCTAGGTCTTGGTAGACTTGAGTCCTTATGCTTGGATCTGATTGCCTCTTTGGAGCACCTCGTTTGACATCAGAAGTGCTATCAGCCTTAGTGCTACAAGGAACACTGTTGCTTTTCACCAGTCCCCCTTCATTTGCAGTTTTGGCTGCCGTATTTCTGGACATGGCACGGAGTTCATCAGCCACTGACCGCTGCGGCTGACTGCCCCTTTCGGGATGGTAATATTTGCACTTGTGTCCATAGGTACACTTCTTTCCTAAGAAGAGTAAAATTAATTAGGCAAAGGAGCATACCATCAGATCCTGAAAACTCAGTTTGGCCCTATGTTTTTAACTTGTAGAAGAGACAAAGACAGAACTGGGAGTTGTGCTGAGTGTTACCCTGTTCTTTATTCCTGAGAAACGTCACTTCTCAGTCTTCTCACTTTCTTACTATCAAGAGCAGTAGGAAGTTGGCCGAATGAGTAATAATCACCTCCATAACTTTTTTTTTTTTTCCTGGAGACAGAGTTTTGCCCTGTCACCCAGGTGGAGTGCAGTGGTGTGATCTCAGCTCACTGCAACCTCTGCCTCCCAAATTCAAGCAATTCTTGTGCCTCAGCCACCTGAGTAGCTGGGATTACAGGCATGCGCCACCATGCCCAGTGAATTTTTATGTATTTTTAGTAGAGACCAGGTTTCGCCATGTTAATCAGGTTGGTCTCAACTCCTCAACTTGATCCACTCACCACAGCCTTCCAAACTGCTTGGATTACAGGTGTGAGCCACTGCGCCCGGCCACCTCCAGAACTTTTGGCTAATATCTCCATGTCCTCAATTGCCACCTGCCCCTTCTCTTCTAGTAGGACTTTATAATTAGGTAGGAAATTCTGTTTTGAAGAGCACAGTGTACTACTGTAGGCGATAGAAACATGCTCATCTGATTTGTATCTAGATTAAAAAACTCCCAAATTTTTCTTCACTTAAAATCTAACGATGTAGAATTAACAGCGTTTTTTGAGCCATGTTTTAATATAAGGAAATGCATTTATATTGAATCCAAACAGGTAAAGATAATTATTTTTCATGGCTAAGACATTTTCTGAAATTTAATTGGAATCCAAAGAACCACATATGATGCCATCCAACATTTTTAAGTGTTTATTTTTATTAACAAAAGTTTAACAAAATATTGTGTTCTAAAGGCATATACTCAATATTCATAAAGATATTTACCATATGGACAAGGCTGCTTTTTGTGTTCAGGAACAATAGGTTTCTTCCTCAGAAAATTATCCAGACTGGGGCCATGTCTGCCAAGAGGGTCATCAGGGGGCATGAACCTGTCATGGAGATAGTAAAAAACGACACCTAAGTAGGAGGTTGATAATTTAATTCTGAAAATAGTACAAAGATTTGTTTACTATAAATTTTTTTTTGAAATTTTAATCCAAGTGTTTTGATTCAATGTTTACAGAGTTAAAAAAAAATCAGTACATGAAGTTCTCATTTCTTAATGAAAATTAAACTGTTTCAAGATGAAATTGTATTTAATTCAAGTAAGTTTTGAATTGAGCATGTCCTATTAATTCTTCCTTCCCCTCAGTCTTGGGATGTTGTAAGGGTTTTAGAAAGTGATTGCAGTGACACTTTAGGAGAGTTTTATCAACAAAGACCTTGTGAAGTGGATTGCTGCAGGTGGGGCAAGGCGGAGCAGCTGAGAAGGGAGGGGGCTAGAACACAAGGGGAAGGCATGAACTTACCAAGCACTGGTTAGTGCCAGGCAGTTGACATACTGCCCCATGGCATCCTAACCATGACCCTTGAAATATTTGCTCCATTTTACAGAATTGTAAACTTTTCTAATTTAGGTTTAGATAAATTAAGTGATTTTTATCCATTGTTGCATGGCATAGTCAAGTTCAATTATATCTAATTCCAATCTATTCTCTTCCTCTATTTGAATTCACTTCTCCGCTGAGATAGAAAAAAATGCTAAGGAACTAAACTTACTATTTTGGATGGACTAATAAAAGAAGAGAATAATTTATGACAGGAATAATGAAGTTTTGCTTGAAGAATTCTGCTACTCATTATATCAGCATTTGAACTTAAACTCAAGTATTTACCTATAAAATGTGAATAATGGAAATAATGCATGAACCCTTACAGGAGTGTCAACATGGCTGAATAGTAACACTTAGCAAATACAGTGTTTATTATTACAAACAATATGGTAACATTACATGTTACAAAATAGAAGACAAAGTCACTCAATCCCACAGTCTCAATACAATTACTTTCCATGTCTCTGCTGTGTCAGATTTAAGACATTTTCAATGTGCATACATCATTTTTACATGGCTTTAATCAAACACAGATATAATTTTAAGCTTTGTCTTTTTAACGTAAAAAAACTTTCCCATGTTTCTTAATAGCCCTCATAATAATTCTTTCTTTCTTTTTGACACAGAGTTTCACTGTTTTGCCCAGGCTGGAGTGAAGTGGTCTGATCTCGGCTCACTGCAACCTCCACCCCCCAGGTTCAAGCAATTCTCCTGCCTCAGTCTCCCAAGTAGCTAGGATTACAGGTGCCCACCACTATACCTGGCTAATTTTTTTTGTAGTTTTAGTAGAGATGGGGTTTCACCATGTTGGCCAGGCTGGTGTCAAACTCCTGACCTCAGGTGATCCACCTGCCTCAGCCTCTTAAAGTGCTAGGATTACAGGTGTGAACCACTGTGCCTGGCATAATTCTTTTTTTCATAATAACTCTGGAGAGCTAAATAATATTCCAGTAGGAGATGTATCATAATTTGATTGTTTTCTCTATTGTACATTTAGTTGCCCTTGAATTCTTGCAATTATAAATAACACAGAAATGAACATATCTGGTCTTTATTTATTCTTCATTATATATTCCAAGAAATGAGATATTTAGGTTGACAGAATACAATATTTTTGAGGCTTCCGTGAACCTGTGTCAAATAATATATCAGTGCATCTTTAATAGCACAACATATACACAAAACTATTTTTGTGAATTAAATGAGAATTATATTCTTTTTAGATTCAGTTTGTATTTTTGATATAGCAAGAGGTGAACTTTTTCTACATATTTATAAATATATTTACTTTTCATGAGCCATGATTGTTGATGCCATTTGTTTATTCATCAATTTTTACTTATTATTTTTGAGAAAGAGTCTTGCTCTATCATCCAGGCTCAAGTACAGTGGTGTGATCTTGGCTCATTGTAACCTGTGTCTCCTCGGTTCAGTCAATTCTCCTGCCTCAGCCTCCCAAGTAGCTGGGATTACAGGCATGCACCACCACACCCAGCAAATTTTTGTATTTTTAGTAGAGATGGGGTTTCACCATGCTGGCCAGGCTGCTCTCGAACTCCTGACCTCATGTGATCCACCAGCCTCGGCCTCCCAAAGTGCTGAGATTACAGGTGTGAGCCACTGCACCCGGCCTATCAACTTTTAGATTCTGATCAGGACCAGAGTCTTACATTAGTATAAGAACTTTAAAAATTCATGTACAGCCATGCACTACATAACATCTTGGTCAACAAAGGACTGTATATGTAATGGTGGAGCTGAAAAGTTGCTGGTAACATAATAGCACAATGTATTACTTATGTGTTTGTGATCATGCTGATGCTGGTACAAACAAAGCTACTGTGCCCCTAGCCATATAAAAGTGTAGCACGTACTATTATGGACAGTGCATAATACTTGATAAACAATGATGTTACTGGCCGTGTGTGGTGGCCCATGCCTGTAATCCCAGCACTTTGAGAGGTCAAGGCAGGCAGATCCCAGCCTGGCCAACATGGTGAAACCTCATCTCTACTAAAAAAACAAAAATTAGCCAGGTGTGGTAGGGCATGCCTGTAATTCCAGCTACTCAGGAGGCTGAGGCACAAGAATTGCTTGAACCTGGGAGGTGGAGGCTGCAGTGAGCCTAGATGGCACCACTGCATTCCAGCCTGGGTGACAGAGCAAGACTCCATTTCGAAAAACAAAAACAAAAACAAAACAAAGCAAAAAAAACTCCAACTATGTTCCTGGTTTATGTAGTTATTATATCATATTTTTGTTTTTATTTTAGAGTGTATTCCTTCTACTTCTAAAAAAATGTTAACTGTAAAACAGCTTCATGCAGTTCCTTCAGAAAGTATTTCGAGAGGCATTGTTATCATAGGAGATGACAGCTGCACGCATTGTATTGCCCCAGAAGACCTTCTGGGGAACAACATGTGGAGGTGGAAGACAGTGATTTTGATAATCCGGACCCTGTGTAGGCCTAGGATAATGTGTTTGTGTCTTAGTTCTTAACAAAAAGTTTAAAAAGAAAGAAAAAAGTAAAAACAGAAAAGTTTATAGAATAAGGATATAAAGAAAATATTTTTGTACAGTTGTACAATGTGTTTTAAGTGTTATTACAAAAGAGAAAAATGTTTTAAACACTAAGAAGTTTATATATTAGTAAAAAAGTTATAAGCCAAGGTTAATATATTATTAAAAAAAAGTATTTTTTGATAAATTTGGTATAGCCTAAGTATACAGTGTTTATAAAGTCTATGGTAGCTTTTGGTAATGTCCCAGCCCTTTACATTCACTCACGGGCTCACTCAGGGCAACTTCCCGTCCTGCAAGCCCCATTCATGGTAAGTGCCCTACACAGATGTACCATTTAGAAATCTTTTATACCATATTTTATGGTATATATACCTTTTCAGTGTTTAGATATCTTTAGACACACAAACACATCTTACCATTGTATTACAATTGCCTACAGTATTCAGTACAGTAGGATGCTACACAGGTTGGTAGCCCGGGAGCAAAAGGCTGTATATACCGCATCGCCTAGGTGTGTAGTAGGCTGTACCGGCTATGTTAGTGTAAGTACACTCTTATGATGTTCACACCAATGATGAAATCGCCTGAGGATGAATTTCTCAGAACGTATCCCTGTTGTCAATCCAAGCATGGCTTATTTAGCAAGCGATCACTGCTCTAAATTGATTTTAAGGCAATCCTTTGAGGGTGAAGATGAGAATCCCCCTATGCCGGTTCTTCAGACAGAGTCTTAGAAGACTTCCTCTGCCTCAGGTGTTCTGTGAGTGATTTACAGGGCAAGGCGGGCCTGCCACTCACACTGGGCCTCCTGCGGCAATGATTCTGCAGTTTTCTTGACTCCCACTGAGGAAACCTGTTTGAGGTCTCGTCAGTGGCAAAAAGAGAATTCTGCAGCAGCTGCCAGGGATAGTTATATTTTCACGGAAGCAATATCATTGGCAAGTAAAAGGTTTTACTTACTTGTCATTGACAAATGAATACATTAATAATCGTTCATCTATGAACTTCTTCCATTCTGGTTTCTCATTAGCCAAATCCCTGTAGTTATCATTGGACACAATGATACCATCTGACTCAAAGGCCAGCTTCACGATGAACCTGTCATCGTAGCACACCACTCGCCTCCCCTGGACTCGCCGGGATGGTGTGAACACCAGGATTTTCTCCTTCTCTAATTTACGTAAAATTTCCTGATCTGCAAGAATAATAAAGGTAGGATTTCAGAAATTAAATACACATATAACACGCAGGGCAACTTTCATACAGTGTGAAATTTTATAACATGAGCTGTATATATGTAATCCTTTAATTAGGGATTATGATTTAATTTGTAGATACAGCATAATTTCTAACTCTCAATAGTATTTTTCCTTCAGAAATTTTAATAATAAAGGCTTTAAACATAATTGAAAAAAGATGAACAGCGTAAAATTGAAACATGATTGGGCAAATTCTGACTGTCATTAGGTGAAGATTTTGCTTAAGAGCTGGAGTCACCAGCACGACCACTACGGACACAGCTTCTTCCACGTTCCTACTTTGCCATTCTAACAAAGCATATGTATGGGATGTGGGGTTCAGGTGTGAGCAACACATTTTTTTCCTCCCAAGTTTGTTTGCGTATTTGTAGTTATTTTCTTCTAACTAGTGGGAGAGTATGAAAGGAAGTAGAAATTGTCTAAGTAGCAAAGGGAAAAAGCTTTTTTTTTCCTTTCTTCTTTTTTGACGGAGTCTTGCTCTGTCATCCAGGCTGAGGAGTGAAATGGTGTGATCTCAGCTCACTGCAACCTTCTCCTCCTGCGTTCAAGCAATTCTCCCACCTCAGCCTCCCGAGTAGCTGGGATTACAGGTATTCGCCACCACGCCCAGCTAATTTTTGTATTTTTGTAGAGATGGGGTTTCACCATGTTGGCCAGGCTGGTCTTGAACTCCTGACCTCAGGTGATCCACCTGCCTCAGCCTCCCAAAGCGCTGGGATTACAGGTGTGAGCCACCGTGCCCAGCTAGAGAAATATCTTTAAATGCAGAAAGTTCAAAAAGAGGAGGCAGTGAGGTCAGAAGTTGTGTTAGGCTATGATATGCTCCATGACCTTTCTGTGGAACATGGTAATGAATGCCAGCATTCTGGTGGGGAGTAGACTAAGTAAAAGATAAGAAGTGATTATGTGGAGAAAGCATCTGTTGATTAGAAAAGGCCAGGTAGAGGGATGCTCATTTTGTCTGTGGTTGGCATACTCTTTTTATTTTTTGGTGACTGAGTCTCGTTCTATCACCCCGACTGGAGTAGAGTGGTGTGATCTCAGCTCACTGCAACCTCTGCCTCCTGGGCTAAAGTGATTCTCGTGCCTCAGCCTCCTGAGTAGCTGCAATTACAGGCACCCATCACCATCGCAGCTAATTTTTCTATTTTCAGTAGAAACGGGGTTTCACCATGTTGGCCAGGCTGGTCTCCAACTCCTAACCTCAGGTGATCCACCTACCTCAGCCTCCCAAAGTGCTGGGATTACAGGCACGAGCCACTGTGCCCGGCTGGTTGGCACACTCTTATAGAACTTTGTAACTCTATTGACTTGTTTTGTGACTAAAAAAAGGGTACTGGAGTTCATATGTTGATCAATGATAAAAATTCTTTTCAACCATCCTTTCCTCCTACTTTTACTCCTCTGTCCCCCATTTTCCTATCATTGTAAATTCTGGCACAGAGTGCAGGGCACAAACCTACAGATGTCATGATTTTTTTTTAAAAAAAGCTCACTACTTCCCAACTGTAGGAGTTGTCATATTATAGTTTTGTGTACTTCCCTGATATACATTTTGAGGGCAGGTGCCATGTATCATTGATCTTTGTATCCATCAGCACCCAGCCCATGAGGCACATTGGTAGATGTTCAATGAATGTCTGTGGAATGAATAAATGAGCTACTTAAACCTATATACTCTGAAGGCTTTCAGTCCATTCATTGTCTTACATTCATGAGTAATTTATGGTACTTTATCAATTATGAGGATGTTACTCATCTACGTCATGTCTTGAGCCTCACCAAAGTGAGTTGTAGATTAAGTTCAGTGGCCTAACAGTCATCATCTTGCTTAATTTGCATTTCTTTAATTGCTAAAGAGATTGGAAGGATACTAATTAGGATGACATAAATAATCCTGACCTGAGTAAAATGGGTTCAATAAAACTGGTAAGTTAACTGAATTTCTAGTTCTTAGCACAGCGCTTATACATAGCTAGTGCTTGTTAAATATTTGATAAATGAATGGAAGACTGACAAAAGTGCTAATCTGAATCTATGATGCTGACAACTTAAAAATATTTCTTATCAAGTGTCTTTTTTTGGTGCAATGAAAGAGTATTGGGCTACTCAATTTACCAGGTATTATCTGGTTGAAGGTTTTAGTCAAGAGAAGTATTACCCTGGGGTTATAATACCTAAAAGCCTCTGACATTAGTTTGGCATTTTACAAAGCAATCTGCATACTGATGTGTTCCAGGGACTGGCATGCTGGTATTTTTAAAACTAAACTTAGCCACGCTTCACACAGTATACTATCATTTTCTCTTCTTGCTTTCGTGTTTCTTTCATGTTCAAGAAGCTTTAAAGTCATTTACATGCTTAAATATTGTTTTTCTTTTTTTTAGTTTACTTTACCCCTTCCTCTATTATCAAAATATTATAAGTTCCCTGTAGAAAATTAGAAAGGTAAGGACAAGTACTAAGAAGCAGGGAGAAGTAAAGACCTCATAAAGTTGCAACTCAGAGGCAACTGCTGTTAACAGTTTGGTATATTTTCTTCTCATCATTTTCTGTGCATTTTGTTCTTTCTATTGTTAATATATGTATATATACATATATATATATTTATATATACATATATATATATACATATATATATATATATATATATATATGTATGCCTGTCTGTGCACACAGACACACAATAATAAAATCTGCCTTTTAAGTAAAAGAACATAAAAATTCTACCTGAATATTCTAATGCATATCTATCATATTGATACAACCTAATATTGAACCATTCTTCCAATGAATGAACACTTTTATTTTTCTATTCTAAATAATAACACTGCATGGGATGTCTTTGGTCATAAATATTTGTCCATACTTCTGCTTATTTTCTTGGAACTTATTCTTGGGAGGAGAACTAGTAGATCCAAGAGTATTAACATTTTAAGACCAACTACTTTCTTGACAGGTTGTAAAAATTTCCACAGCAGCCTATGAGTAACTGCTTCAGGGGACTGAGTGCTATCAGTTTTTAAATTTCTGCTACTTTTTTTTTTCTTTTTTTGAGATGGAGTTTTGCCCTGTTGCCCAGGCTGGAGTTTGGTGGTACATCTCGGCTTACTGCAACCTCCACCTTCTGAGTTCAAGCAATTCTCATGTCTCGGCCTCCCTAATAGCTGGGATTATATGTGCCTGCCACCAGGCCCAGCTAATTTTTTGTGTTTTTAGTGGAGACAGGGTTTCACCATGTTGGCCAGGCTGGTCTTGAATTCCTGATCTCAAGTGATCCATCCGCCTTGCCTCCCAAAGTGCTGGGACTACAGGCGTGAGCCACCGGGTCCAGCTGTCTCTGCTAATTTTTTGGGTAAACAATAACATTATTTAGATTTGTATTTATTTAATTACTAATGAGGTTGCACTTTTTTCCTTCTTATTCGGTGCTTGTATTCTGGGAGTTGTCTATTCCTAGCCTTTTGCTGCTTATATACTCGAGAGAAGTTTTTTTTTTTTGTTTTTTTTTTTAATTAATCTGTACGAGCTCTTTATATTAAGGACATGATTCTTTGCTTTGTTGCATTTTTTTCCTCAGGCAATTGGTCAATTATCATTTTTAAGAAAGTTTCTCAAAATGCTGGAGCTTTACTTTTGACATAATTTAATCTTTCTTTTCCTTCGTGATTTCTTCTAAAAGTTTTAAATTTAGAAAATTCTTGTGGTATTTGATGGGTTGATTCTTGACAATTAAGTTTTCAACCACTTGGAATTTATTATTATATGGTGTAAGATAAGAGTCTCAACAAGTATACTTTTTCCAAAGGGTTAGCCAATATTTGGTACTACTGATTGAATGATGACCTCTCTGCTTTACATTCATACATAGGCTAGGGTCTGAGTCCATGCTTTGGATTCCAACATTACTTGCCTATCCATTCTTATGTTAATTTAACAATGATGTAATAATTATACATAAAAATTAAGTCTTTTTTCTTTTTTTAGATGGGTCTTACTGTGTCACCCAGGCTGGAGTGCAGTGGTATAATCTCAGCTTACTGCAACTTCTACCTCCTGGTTTTAAGCAATTCTCCCACTTCAGCCTTCCAGGTAGCTGGGACCACAGTGCATGCCACCACACCCGGCTAATTTTTTGTATTTTTGGTAGAAACAGGGTTTCACCATGTTGCCCAGGATGGTCTCAAACTACTGCGCTCAAGTGATCTGCCTGCCTCAGCCTCCCAATGTGCTGGGATTATAGGGATGAACCACCACACCCGCTCAAAAATTAAGTCCTAATCATCTCCTTTGGATATATGGTAGGTGGTCCCTTTATTTGTTTTTTATTTAAAATGTTTTACAGTTTTCTTTACACAGGTGCCCCAGTTTTTATCAATATTGGATGTGGAGAGAAGGACAAGAAAGGTTGGATGTTGATTGTGAATCACTGAAATTGAGCAAAATGTTCAACAACAATAATTAACAGTTACAGAAGACATCACTGCCTGAAACTCATACATTTTAAAACTACAAAATAATGCAAAATACATTTCTTTCGACTGGACTGAAGCACACCCTAGGGTCTTACATGTCTTTTTTGAACTGTTGTCATTAGAATCTGACCGCCACCTAGTCTATTGTCATAATAACACATGAGAAAATTGGGGTCCAAAGTGTTCACTGTATGACTCAAAGTCTTCATAGCTAGTGAATGGCAAAGCCAGAATTTGGATTCAGGTCTTGTGACTCCTGGCATCTCTCTAAAGGTCAGAATTTTAAAAAATTTGAAGTCAGAGTTTCCACAAAAGAAAAAAAAAAAACTGGCTTAAGTAGCAATGATTAATGTTTTATTAATAAAATCAGATACTTTTCAAAGTCAAAAACAGGACGGGGCAGTGGCTCACGCCTATAATCCCAGCACTTTGGGAGGCCGAGGTAGGCAGATCAGTTGAGGTCAGGAGTTTGAGACCAGCATAGCCAACATGGTGAAACCCTGTCTCTACTAAAAATACAAAAATTAGCTAGGTGTGGTGGTATGTGCCTGTAAGCCCAGCTACTCAGCAGGCTGAGGCACAAGAGTCCAGGAGGCAAAGACTGCAGTGAGCCAAGATCGTGCCATTGCACCCCATTCCTGGGTGACATCGTGAGACTCCCTCTCACAAAATAACAACAACAAAAAAGGTTAGTGTCCCACTGCATACACTGAGTGAATGAGATGGATTAGGATACCTGACAGTGCGAGACACCTGCACGGGAATTATAGGAAAGCTAGGAACAAGCAGCTGCCTGGAATACGCCTACCTGTAATGAGAGCATCAGGTCGGGATTGCTCTTTCCTCCAAGCAGGAACAAAAACTGTAATATCTTTGTGGCCTCTTTCCAAAAACCAATCCACTGCCAATTTTATTCCTCTGCAGGAAAATACTTCTTTGTTTCCATGGCTGAAAGATTATTACAGAACACTTAAAACACAACGAAATCTAAATTCAAGTAAGTTAATTCAAGTTTGTAAACAGAAATGATTATATAATTACAACAGTAATAAGAAACGTCAGATTTAAAATGGAGTTTATAGCTCAGAGACACATCAAGATAACTAGTTGAAAATCAAGATCTGTGAGAAAAAAAAAATTGGAACAATTATTTTCCAGAGAAGAAAGAAAATGAGTTTTCAAAGATAAAGTTGTAAAGGTTAACTAGTCAGAAAGACACAAGCTGTTTTTGATCAGAATAAAGAAAACAGAAAGGGCTCCCTTCAACCACATCAAGAAGAATTTCAGTCAAATGTCAAGAACTCATACAGAAAAAAACTCTATAAAAACAGTAGGACTGAATACTTATGAGTTTCTAAAAACTTTTCTTTCTCAAGAGTTCTTAGTGTATATTTCAATACTCAATGACTGAATCACGTACAAACTTTATTAGGTGACCAATGTAAAACAACATACTACACCCTCACTGAAAGGGAAAACATGTTCACAATCCTTAATCTCACAGAAGAAACACTTTGCGTATACTGCAGTGAAAAGACACCTAGTTTCTGTTCAACTATATTGTGTTGGACGAGGATTAATAATGACAAAAGGGCATTCAAAATTGGATTAGCAGCCTTAGTGCTGAAAAGAAAATGCACAACTAAGTGTAGTCATTCAGTAAGTATTTACCTAGCACCAGGTCCCGCTTGGGCACTTTAACCTAATAATTAAAAAATAATACTTATTCCAATGTTTTTGAAGAAAAAGTCTTCTGCTTTGAATGCAATAATTATGTTCTTTTATAGTGTGAAGGCTCCATTTGTTATCTATAATGGAGATTTTTTTTTCTTCTTAGGATTAAAGAGGGCTGAATGAAATAATGTAGGTAAATGCTTTATTAACTTTTAGCATAAACTAAACATTAGGCATATTGTGTTCTAGGGTTCCCTGGGAAACACTAGAACCAACTAACATAATCATTTTTAGTACAAAAAAGAAATAGAATAACTTGCTTTGTGGATGTTGAAGGCTCCAAATACAAACATAGAGACAATACATTGTTCCATAGTCCTGTCCTAATGGTCCAGGGCATGATTGGACGGGAAATCAGATGCACTGGAAGTTTCAGAGAATGGGATAAGGAAAGGGAGATTTTGAGGTCATTTTCTAGGTAAGAAGGATTACCTGATAGCCTGGTGAATGCCCCAGCAAAAGGTACAAAGTGATGTTAGGTTTCATGGAAAATACTGAAATTTAAATCAGTCTTCTGAAAAACTGTAGAAAATGGTATCTCTAGAGAGAACATATGTACCAAGTATTCCTAGATGCAAAAAGTCAGACTGCTAAAACCTCAGTATGTTTTCACTTTGCATTAATGCTTTGAAATCTATTGCATTATATCTATGGCCACACCACCCTAAACTAACCAGATCTTGTCTGAAATCTACGGTGTTAAGCTTTGCTATTAAACTAATGATACTTGGTTTACCTAGAGTTGAGCATTTAATTGCTTCTGGCCCTAATGACAGGGCTGCATAAACATTTCTTCCTGGTAATTTCATTTGGTAAGGATAAGTGCCACATCTATTCACTCTAGAAATAGAACATTCTATCTAATTAATTAAGTAACTTTTACTTTCATAAAATGTGTGCAAACAGCAAACCATTTACAATTACGGGATAAAGATTCTATAGATGTTAAAACAGGGTACTGTACTATGCAATTCTGATAATAAAGGTTGTTTTCATTATCCTTACTGCCCACAAAGACTCACAGGGAAAAAACAAGAATAAGGATGAAAAACGGCTCATCGTTAATGATAAATATCTCCATCTTGTTGAGAAAAACATAGTCTTCCATGTATTTAAGAAACTGTAGTCAAGTTTTCTGTTATTTGCAGCGAGGCATACTATGAACCAAAAGAAAACTGGCATAGCTCTATGAATATCAGGAAAAAGAATATATTTTAATGTAAAAACCATTATTAGGAGCAGAAAAGTTACCATGTAATAGTAAAAAGGGAACAATTAATAGGACACTATAATCATTCTAAACTCAGTCTCCATATTGGTAATGCAAAAGATCACAGTATTATTAGAAGAAATGAAAAAATCCACAACCATACTAATTGACCGAAGAAGCAGAAAACATTTAATAAGGATATAGATGATTGGAATAATCAATCACAAGCTTGATCTAATGGACATATACAAATTCTGCACAAAAGTAAGGAGAAAAAAATGTTTAAAAAACCATATGGAAACTTACATACAATACATGATTTTACCACAATATGTTATTACATTGCAGATATAACATCCTTGTTAAAAAATTAGTATTGCTATAGCAGCAAAACCAATTTACAATTTTAATTTAAAAAGATCCCATTTGTAATGTAATAAAAGCCATCCAAATCTTAAAAAAAAAAAAAAAAAAGACATGCAAGAGCATTATAGATAAAATGAGAATTGAAAACCTATATTAAAGGGCATAAGGGAAAACCTAAATAAAAGAACAACATACTATTTTTATGGGCAGTAAGAGTTAATAAAGATGGCAAATATTTTCAAATTTATCTGTGTGTTGCAATTCCAATGAAATTCTCCAAAGGTTTTTTTCACAAAACTTGAGAAGCTAATCTTAAAATTAATATGGAAAAATAAAAGGCCAACAATAAGGTGACATTACAAATCAATGAGGAAAAGATGAACTATTTAGCAAACGGTACCAGGGCAACTGGTTATTCCTACAGAAAAAAAAAAAAACTGCATTTTAATTTCAGAGCATATACAAAAAATAAATTATTGATAGATCAAATAATTAAATATAAAAATTATAAGACTTTTAGAAGAAATTACCAGAGACATTCACATCAGGATATGAAAATACTTCTTAAACAAGACATAGAAATACATGCTATTAAGGAAAATATATATATTAGAGCACATAGAAGTTCTTTACACAAAAGACTCCATAATTAAAAAACAGGTCATAGCTTTGGAGAAGAGATTTGCAACATATAAAACCAATCAAAAGGTTAGGACTCAGAATATAAAATACTCATATATTAAAAGAGGTAGCCAATTGTTTCTTAATGCAAAATATATGAACAATCAATTCGCGGAAGAGGAAACCCAAATGACCAATGAACATAGGAAAAGATGTTCAATAGTAAAGAAATGCAAATTAAAGCCAAAATGAGACACTATTTCACACCCATCAGATTGGTAAAAATAAAGTCTGCAAACACCAGATGTTGCCAAGAATGTGTGAAAGTAGGAACTCATACATCACAGGTGGGAGTGTAAATTGGCATAACTATTTGGGAGAGCAATTTGGCAATACTTCTATAAAGTTGAAGGCGTGCTTTCTCTAAAACAGTAGCTCTGCATCCAGGTACAGTAAAACCCCACAGGAACTCGAAATTAGATTCAATACAATTGGCAACTGCCTTTCATCCTCCTCTCAGCCTTAGATGGCACCAGGGGCAAGCCACTGTTCTTATCTTTTACACGAGGAGGGAAAGGCAGGTAAGTGGGGATGAGCAGGGTGGGTCCCTAAGTTACCAGGACTTTTCCAGCCAATATACCCCTGATCAGCCCCCAGAATGAACACTAACCAAGAAATCCCTAGAATGGCTGCTGTTGTCTTAGAAGTCTGTGTCAGGCAGCAAGATCGAGAATCATTCGTAGTATAATAATTTAAGCCTGAGCAGATAGTTACCTGGTGGCTCAAACCTGCAGATGAGACTTGTCACAGTAGGAGAGTTCAGTTGGGAGACTGAACTTAATCTAACCTTGAAGGATGTGATTCATCCTATGCGCTAGATACAATATAAGGGATAACTGGAGGAGGTACTGATAAAGAATTACAAAATCAGAGTGAGCCAGAGAAAGTATTATGAAAAGCAGGATGTCAGAGTAAGTGCCATGTAGCTACTGATGCAAATGAACTATCTGTTGACTATTTACTAAAAAAGGACTGTAGCTTTAATTCCATATACACAGAGAACATTCATCACAGCTCTATAGCTACTTACTGGCTAGCCGCATGGATGCAGGGTTTTTCTGCTCAGTAACAGAATCAGTTAATTCTATATTTATGAATTAGCATATTCCTTTGAGCCTTGATTACTATTTTATCCCAACAATTTGGCAATTAGGATGACTGTTATACTTCAAGTGAGTCCTTTTGCTGGGTGAATTTGTTGGAGGATTTGTGGTCACAGGTGATTAGGTAAGAACTCTGAATAGTTGCTAAAAAGTCTCCCTCTGACTACTTTGACTAAGTGGGATTCGGTTCCCAGGGAAAATTCCAAAGCCTCCCTGCAAATTGTGAGTTACAATTGAGCAAAATGGGTAACTCATTAAAGGTTCCATTTGATTCATCACTGGCTTTAACAGTAGAAAAATATGAGATGCCTAGAATGTTGTCAGTAGGTCTCTTTCTTAAAAATAAAAGGCTTATTTTATTCTCTCATATTTGGCATAAGTATACTTATAAAAACCCTGCTTTGTAGTGTTCAAAAGAAGGCTCATTTGAAGTAGACAAACTGATGTATTTACAGGAATTCTCAGAAAAACCCCACTCAAAAGGATTATTGGTATCTCTGGATCTCAGGAAATGAAAGAAGGAACGAAGTGGGCAGCCACAAAGAAAGAATTAAGAAACTGGAGGAAGGGCCGGGTGTGGTCGGTGGCTCACGCCTGTAATCCCAGCACTTTGGGAGGCTGAGGCAGGCGAATCATGAGGTCAGGAGATTGAGACTATCCTGGTCATGGTTAAACCCCATCTCTACTAAAATACAAAAAATTAGCTGGGTGTGGTGGCGCGCCTGTAGTCCCAGCTACTCAGGAGGCTGAGGCAGGGGAATCGCTTGAACCTGGGAGACAGAGGTTGCAGTGAGCTGAGATCGTGCCACTGCACTCCAGCCTGGCAACAGAGCAAGACTCTGTCTGCAAAACAAACAAACAAACAAACAAACAAACACACAAAAACTGGAGGAAGAGATTAAGTAACTGAAAGCTCCTTTCTCTTTCTCCAGGTTCTTGACCCCTCTCTGCTATTGCTCTTTCTGCTTTTTCTACTTCGTGTTACCTTTCTTTGCCTCTGTCTAGGACCTAGAAGAGTGGGACAATGACCTTCTGGATGGATGGATGATTCCCAATGGCTACAGTAGGAGTGCATATGACCTTTTTCTCTAGCTGATGGTACTCATCTTAAAAGGAGTTATTTCCCAGGGCTCTGAAAAGATCTGGAAACATTTGCCAAGGAGCTCTGTGGCACATTTCCAGTCTATAGCCCTGAGTGTGAGGAGGCACTCTGGCTGCTGCCTAGAGTTGCTCTGGCTGACTTTGCTTGACTAATGGAACAGGCACCATTGAGGCAAATGATAACCCATCTTGTAAGGGAGTGCCCTGGCCTCAGGAAGCTGACTGGCTTCTCAAACAAGAGGAGACTGCCTCCTCTCATGCCTTAGAAACCCACCGTGAGGTGACCTGGGAGAAGCTGCAATGCTGCTGTTGGGTGAGTCCCCATTGATTTTCATCAGTGGTTCACTGAGGCATTTTCTAAACTAACAAGGATGGATTTAAGGGCAGATCAGAATAGACCCTTATTCTTCTCTACTTTTATGGCAGCCTTGTTACTGGGAATTCAAGCATAGGTAAAAGAAAAGGTATGTGATGGTAAGGACAGACAAGTTTCTCAATTGCTATTACTATTGGTAATAGCAATCCAGTTTTGGAAAAAAAAATTGTAGAAAGATAAAGACAAAGAAACTTAAGACTGCAGTGTTACCTTCCCAGTTAGAACTGTTCACAAGGGTATCAAACCCCTTTCTGGGACTACCAACAAATAAAAGAAGATCCTCTAATGAAAAGTCAATAGGTCACTACTATAAGAAGCCAGGAGGCCGTGCACAGTGGCTCATGCCCGTAATCCCAGCACTTTGCAAGGCTGAAGCGGGAGGATCACGAGGTCAGGAGATCCAGACCATCCTGGCTAGCACGGTGAAACCCCATCTCTACTAAAAATACAAAAAATTAGCCGGGTGTGGTATGCAACTTTAGTCCCAGCTACTCAGGAGGATGAGGCAGGAGAATCGCTTGAACCCAGGAGGCAGAGGTTGCAGTGAGCTGAGATTGCACCACTGCACTCCAGCCTGGTGACAGAGCGAGACGCCATCTGAAAAAAAAAAAAAAAAAAAGAAGCCAGGACATTGGAAAAGGGGATGCTGGAAAAGACTGAGAAGGATGCAAGAGATGCAACCCAGCCATGAAGCCTTATCACCCCCTCCAGGGATTTCCCCCTCACCAGAAAATCAGACAGGAAATAACTGGCAAGTGGTACAAACTAGGAGCAAAATTGACATAATGGAAGAACCTCAGTGCTGGAAATGGGAGAATCTCATCTGTTTGCTTGTTTTTCCTGCCTTAAGCTTTTCCTGTTCTGTCTTGTGGAGGGATACTAGAGCCATAAATTCTGCAGTTTCTACTCATCTTTCTTGTTTTACCCTGACCATTAAAACAAGTTATGGATTTCTCTCAACGATCTCTACCTTTTCTTTTTCTTCTGAGATTCCTGAGCCAATACGTCCTCTGTTGGAGGAACGTGCCTCTCTCTTGTTTCTTACTGCTGTTAATTTGTTGTGAAGGGACCTGCTGTGTAACCGAAGGGGCATCATATTCTGTACTTTGGGTATCTGGAAGATTCTGGGAGACAGGACACTTCAGTTGGTGAATATGTGCTTGTTTATATCAAGAGTACCTATGTGCTGGGGATCTTCTATGCTATGGGCCACATTTGGAAGAACAGAGGTGCTCTAACATCAGTGGCAACTAAAATACTACATAGGAAATGAGATGCTGATTTACTAGAGTCACTGCAATGTAACCCCCAAAATTTCTGTAATTTGTTGTACAGCTCATATTGAATAATAAGATGAAATCAATCTGTAGACCAAGCTGTGAAAAGGACTACTGTACTTTAGGTTGGGTTAACTGAAACCTCATTACTTCTATCCAGAAATGCCTACTCAGTTTCAGGCAAATGCAACTCCTTATGAACTGGACAACTGGAAATTAGGGGGAACTAAATGAACATAAATTATCTTCTAACAAACATATTCTTCGTAAGACTTTCAGTATTATGATTTTTTATTTTTCTGTAAATTCACTTTGTCTCATAGCTCTAACAAGATTATCTGTACTCATATTGACTAATATCTTGGAAAAGCACATAAATTCTACTTTTCTGTCCTCAACAGAGGGGCATAAAGAAATCATAATAATATCTTGTATCCTGTAACACCATATATAATTGCCATTGGAGAATTAAACTATGCTTGTTTATTAATGGCACTACATTAGCCACCTACAATGGTTAATAGACAGTAGAGGTGGGTTTTGTAATGCAGAGAAAAATGCAAGGGACCACCTATTTTGATACAATGTGCCTCAGTCTGGGATCTAGAAGGGGAGATGATGGGCCAACCACTTTTAGATCTGCCATATCTAAAAAATGATAATGTTACATATTAATGTTCTCTTTAGATATATATACAGATACCATTAACTAGGTTAGCCACAGAACAGGAAGGGTTATTTTAGAATTATAACAGTTATCTTCCAATGATAGACATGACAAGCAATTGAAAAACATGGAAAAACCTAAAAAGAGAATGAAGGCATCTATAAAAAGAGACTGCCTCTTTTTAATACTTTATATGGCAGTGAAGAAAAGAACAAAGGAACCTCTTTTCAGTTGTCTTTTTATTTCTTCAAATTTGATTTTACTACAATTTGCATATTATATAATGCTTGTTAAAAACCCTGGAAATTATAGGTGATCTTTATTTCTAAAATTTATATAATACGTATATTATTTACATGATCATAGAAAATCTATTCTTAAAAAGCCTTTTTCATAAATCATCTAAAATCTAATGCTACAAATTGTACCTAGAATGTCACATTTCAGTACTACAAATAGAGATAGCTTTTGAAGATAGTGAAAATAACACTGTCTCTGGAATTTGACAGTTTATATCTTCTCTTTACCACTTTTCTGCGTGACCTTGGGATTCTTATTCTGAATCTCAATTTCTCATCTTTAAAATGAAAATAACCTCACCTACCTTACAGCGTTGTGAGAACCGAATAAGGTAATATAACCTAGACAAGTGCCTGGCATATCGAAGGCTTCAACACGTTAGTTTCTTTACTTTCTCATGTCCTCTCCATCTTAATATTTAAGTTTAGAAAGTTGAAAAAAGCTTGTTTTGTAATCAAAATGAAACCAATAGAATACATCTTTATTTAATAGCTTTAATCTCATAAAAGTAGACTTTTAGAGCAATATGCATGATATAAATAGTGTTTCAAAAAGAAACGAAAAAAGTAAGGTAATTATGGGACTCAAAAGGACATGCAACTAATTTTCTATAACCTTCTATGTATCATCTTTTATTTAAATTAAAAATTTGACCTGTAAGTTTGCTATATTCTAAGATGTACTTGTATAGGATAGCCTCCACTGGAAAATTAAAGTATAATTATAAAACTTTTGTTACTTTAATAGGTCATTAGATTAACCCACCTATCATGATAAGGACACAAGTTAGCAGATTTTGTCAAAGAGGTGGTTAGAATGGAAACATAAAAGTATCTTTTTAGGCCAGGCATGGTGGCTCATGACTGTAATCCTGGCACTTTGGGAAGCAGAAGTGGGAGGACTGCTTGAGCCCAGGAGTTCAACCAGCCTGGGCAACATAGCAAGACCCTGTCTATATACATATACATATACATATACATATACATATACATATACATATACATGTGCATACATATATATACGTGTGTATGTTTTTAAAAAGAGTCTTTTTAAACTAGAAAATCATATTTAAATCTTTGGTATCAAAAGTCCTTCAAGTTTAGATATAGTTAATTATATCAGAGAAAGAGTATAGATTTTAATCACAGAATAATTATATATTAATAAATATTTATAGAACATTAAATTATTCATATAAAGTCCAGGTGTTCTTCAAATATTTGGTGAATTAATTTCATTTTTTTCTCATATTTTAGATCTGATTTTTACATAAACCAACTTGGACACATGAAAATAGATTTTAAAGGACTCTAAAAAAATGACTTTAAGACCTTCTTTGCTGATAGATTTTTCGATATTTAATGATTGCTACATTCTCTTACATCTATTCTGTATTCCTTAAGCAGGGGGAAGAAGTGCAGCTGCCTATCATCTTCAATATGAAAATATAGAAATGTAGAAATAGGATATTTTACTTTCTCTTATTGTAGTCCAATTAAATTTCATATTGTATTTGAGAATCTATAATTCATCTTATGGGTAACTGGAGTTTTTTCTCTTGAAGGCTCATAACTATTTATGGATGCCTATTTTGTTATTCTTATATCTATTCAACTTTATTGTCTCTGTTCTCTTTTCCAGTGTACCAAAATCTTTCTGAAGCTAAATCTCACTCATAGGATGATAAATATTAAACATACCACCAGAAAACTAAATCCATGTCCCTTGTTGCAGATCATTTAAATCAATGCTTATCAAGCTGCGTTCCAAACAGAAATTCCATGGCATCGCAGGACCCTCTGGGAGTACAGAAGGGAATTTTTAAGTGGGGAACAAAACCCTGTGCATCCTCCTCAATTCAAACAGAATTTTGCTTTTGCTTGATTTTAAATATTGGGCTTCCATGAAGATTTGCAGGACTGTACTGCTTTAAAGGAAAATAGAAGCCTGACAGTCATTGATTTACGACAATAAAAATATTTAATACCAAAATTACTATGGAAGTCTATTATGAAGTAATCATTATCCTTCAGTTGGTTATAAGCTTAACAGCAGTACAGTTAAGAGAGGTAGCTTTGAGAACTGGAAAGGGCTAAGGAAAAAGGAAAGGAAAAAGATTTCCTTCACCATATAAGGTCTACAATTTGAGGCAAAATTAATCATGGGAAGCATATCTAGCTTGTCGAGATCCAAGTGAATTATCAGTCTAAAGGTAATGAAGAAAACATATCTGTTTAGTAGATGTAAAAAGGTCTTATTAACAAAAGTAGAAAACATGGACTCCAATCACTTTTTTTCCCCATTTTGTATAACTGGTGTAACACTAGTTAGGTGAAAATCTGTGATAACTTTGTTTCTATGTAGTAAGATTACTAAAGCTGCCAAGTTTTAGGTTAGAGTTTAAAGAAGCATGCTTGAGATAATAGGAAAGTTTCTTGCTGACTGGTCTATTAAAGTACACGACATTGATGACATCTAGAATGATGTACTTAGAATTATAAACTGGTGCAATGGAATATAACTTTAATATCTGTCCTTGTCAGGCTCTACAGTGATATAATTAAACAACAACAAAAAGCTAGCTCTGATTCTTTGATTCGCTTCATAGTCTCCAAGGATTTTCTTTAAAAACAGTAAGAGAAAAGGGGCACTGCCAAGGAACCTGTAAGTAATACCTGACACTCACCTAGAGGGAATTTACGCTATCCTTTAATGAATGTTACTTCTAGTAAACTGAGACTTACAAAACAGTCTACTGAGAGGTTATTTAATAGAAATATAATGTGAGCCACATATATAGTTTTAAATTATCTGGCATAGCACATTAAAAAAGTAAAAAGCAGCTGAAGTTAATTTTAGTATGTATTTCATTTAGCTCAATATATCAAATTTTTTAAATCTATAATCAACATGAAAGTTATTCAAATAGTTCACATGTTTTTGTACTAAGTCTCTGAAATGTGGCATGTATTTTACATTTACAGCATATCTCAATTTGGGCTAGACACATTTCAAGAGTTCAACAGCCACATGTAGCTGGTGGCTATCTTAATGGATCATGCAGGTCTACTGCCCTTAATTTTGATATAGTTTTTTTGAGACAGCCAAAAACAAATTCGTATGAACTCTGGGAATTTTTAGTCTCATCTGTAGTCTAAACCATATATTTGGACTAGGTGTCCAGGATGATTTTATAAACCATAAATCAGTGCTGTACTTAAATGATAAACAGGCAACAGGAAAGCAAAACAAACCAAAGAACTGAAGGCAAATTTTACAGCCTAGGCGAGAAAGCCTTCAGTATTTGAATTTATATTAAAAAGAGTTCTCAAGTTCATACAGCTTTATAAAGCAGATTAGATATATGAAAGGCTTTGTACTTTTTAAAAGATTAATCAGAAGCTTAAATCCTGATTGTAGAGATTGCTAAACTCTGCTTGGCTTAGTTCATTGCTCTTGATACAGAGGAAAGTTATCACAGCTTAATGCATTTTCTCTTTTCATATTCTGACTCTGTAATCTGTATCTGATTTCTGCTCAAACTTTATGAAGATTACATCAGTGATTTACCTGCAGTGTTTTTTTCTTTAATACTCCAGTTAACAATCAGATGTGTACTAATACCAGCTGTTTTCCAACACGACTCTTTTTGGGGGGACTGAGTATAAACTCTCAAGCAAATGATTGGTTTATTTCTCTATTCTGTGCCATTTGACTGGTATACAAAAGCAATGATGTTCTTGGTGCATCTTTTTCCAGGTGTTGTCCACAATTTAACCTTTGCATATATTTTCAAATATAAGTTGGTCTCTTTGTTTCCAATCTTAGTGCTCAAATCCATTCTCTACATTTCTCCATAGATTTTTTTCTAATGGCAAATGTTACTATACCACTTTTTCCCTTGCTTAAATTCTTCTGGTAGTTGCCTATCACTAACAGAGAGATAATACAAGCATGGATCCCACTGGCAAAAGTGGTTCAAACCTGAGATTATCAGCGAACCAAACATTTACCCTAATACTCCCACAAACATGCAAAAATAAGACCTACTCACCAGTCAAGGGAGAGCTTTAATCTAACCCCAGAAACCTGGGTTCACTGCCCAAAAGGTAGGACTTGCCTTGATAAAGAGGGGAAAAGTTTCAACAGTCTATTCATATCAAAAACACAAGACTGCTGTGGCCAGCTTCCATTCTAACATTCAACAGAAGAATGTGTGCTATGGTATGCTGTGGAGGTAGCCATGAAGCTCTGGACTTTTTATTTCACCATTCTTATTTTATATAACATTTGGAAGAAGCGGAAATAGGATATGGAGATTTAGTTAATTTTAATGAAGTCAGATGACTAGGTCACGGACGCATATTGAAGAACTCAAACACTTTTCTGTACCAAAGGGCTCTTACAACAGTTGATCACATTCCCACTCTAGATGGCTCTCCAGATTTTTTTTTTTTTTTGAAATGGGGTCTCACTCTGTTGCCCAGGCTGGAGTGCAGTGATGAGATCTAATCTCACTGCAGCCTCTGCCTCCTGGGTTCTTTCCTTCGTCCCACCTCAGCCTCCCATGTAGGCATGCATCACCACATCCAGCTAATCTTTTTTAGTATAAATGGGATTTTGCCATGTTGCCCAGGCTAGTCTTGAACTCCTGGCCTCAAGTGATCCACCTGCCTTGGCCTCCCAAAGTGCTGGGATTACAGGCATGTGCCCAGCCCGGATTGCATTTTCTTAACCACAAGTCATCTGAACCTAAAACCAGGGAAAAA
Source organism: Cacajao melanocephalus (assembly GCA_963573385.1). Lineage (NCBI taxonomy): Eukaryota > Metazoa > Chordata > Mammalia > Primates > Pitheciidae > Cacajao > Cacajao melanocephalus. The sequence continues at coordinate 61,532 of CAUYLG010062892.1, read as the reverse complement.
TGTAGAAATCACTGGATTCATTTAAGGAAATAATATGAATTTAAAGTAGAAGGTACATGTGGATAGAGACTAATTCTATATTCCACAAGAGTAGAATGCTAGCAGATGTATTTTTAAATAACTCTTCTGGTAATTCTGGTATACAGCCATGCTTGCAGGTGTTCCTCAAGGATATATGACCTTCTTTCACTAATCCCTCCTTTGGTAATTTTATAGCTTTTGGTCTTACATATTATCACTAAGGTAGTCATTCAGACATTCTGGATTATTACAAGAAAAAGATCACTTTTGTGGTCAAGTTTGGGAAAGATCAAACAATAGAGAGGTAATCTTACTGAAGTCCTTCTCAAAGCCATATGTACATTCTATACCTCTATGACACTTGGTGAGATTCTCTCTACTCCATTAAAAGGATTGTTTGCATCCAAACTGATCTCCTACCTCCCATATATCACTGCAAAAATGATCAGTATAAGGCACAATTCTACTCTTGACACTCCTCTACTTATAACTCTTCAATTACGCTTAAATTACAGAGCCAGCTTTAAATTCTCTAGTAAGATCTGGCTTTAACCTTTTCAACTTTGTTTTTCTCTTTTTTATATGATGAAGAGTATAGGCTTTTAAGTCAGACATTTTTGGGTTTGAATTCTGTTTTGTCTTAGCAAGTAATTCAAATCTTGTTGCATTTGCTTACAAATGAAAGAAAGATAATACTGCCTCCACCTGAGAAAGCTATTTACAGGATTATAAGGTTGGTTCTCCTCATAGTCTATGTGAAAGAACTTGCTGTCACCTACAGAACACAGTAGTTCTCTAATTTCAGCATACATCATTATTAGAGGGCATACTAATTACAGAGTGATGCCTGACTTACACTTTGAACTTGACTTGGTAGGTCTGCATGGGGCTCTAGAAGGGCACTGTCCAATACAGTATTCAATAGCCACATGAGGATACTGAGCACCTGAAATATGGCTATTCTGAATTGAGATGTGCCGTAAGATGTACACCAGACTTCAAAGACTTAAAATCAGAAGAATAATGCAGGCCAGGAGTGGTGGCTCATGCCTGTAATCCCAGCACTTTGGGAGGCTGAGGCAGGCAGATCACTTGAGGTCAGGAGTTTGAGACTAGCATGGCCAAGATGGTGAGACTCTGGCTCTACTGAAAAAACAAAAAAATTGCCAGGCGTGGTGGCATGTGCCTGTAGTCCCAGCTACTCAGGGAAGCTGAGGGGGCAGAGGTTGCCGTGAGCCGAGATCATGCCACTGCACTCTAGCCTGGGTGACAGAGTGAGTGAGACCCTCTCTCAAAAAAACAAAACAAACAAACAAAAAAAAACGTATCTCAACTTTAAAATTGATTGTTAGCAAGACATTTTAGATATGTTAGCCTAAACAAAATATATTAGTCACATTAATTTTACCTGTTTATTTTTACTTTTTAATGTAGGTACTAGAAAATGTAATAAGACATACATGGTTTGCATTGTATTTCCCTTGAATAGCACTGATACCGAATCTGCATTTTCAACAAGTCCCTCAGATGATTCTCTGGTAGGCATCCTCACTCAGGTCACCTTCTGAGAAACTGCATATGAAATTCTAAGCTCTCTAGAAGAACTGATGCTTTTATACATATATCTTTTTATCTTCACAGTGCTAGAACATTGTGAGCAGCTACCCATAAACTGATTGAATTCAGATGTGCTTTAAATATTGAGCCATCACAATTACAAAAAAAATTCTTTTTAAATTTCATTTAATTAAAAATTTTTTTTTGGTATAGGTAGGTGTTCCCTATGTTTCTCAGGCTGGTCTCAAACTCCTGGCCTCAAATGATGCTTCCACCTTGACCTCTTAAAGTGTTGGGATTATAAGTGTGAGCCTCCCTGCCTGGCCAAAAAAAAAAAATCACTGAAAGTGTTTTGCTTTTCTTCCCCCTAGTTCCTTAAGAATTATTTCTGATTTGCATTTATTGAATGGAAACAATTCAAACTACAAAACAATTCAAACAACAGCTTTGGTTTATTCTCAAATCAATAAAATACATAGCTTATTTTCTAGAAGAATTAGGGTTATTTAACTTCATATAGAAATAGACCATTTGACTAGATTCCAAAATTGATGAATATTATCATATCAAGTTATTCACTTAAAACTACTGATTAATACTAAACCAGGAACACACACTAATTTTTTTTTTTTTTTTTTTTGAGACAGAGTCTCCCTCTGTAACCCAGGCTAGAGTGCAATGGCGCGATCTTCGCTCACTGCAACCTCTGCCTCCTGGGTTCAAGCGATTCTCCTGCCTCAGCCTCCTGAGTAGCTGGGATTACAGGCACCCGCCACCACACCCAGCTACTTTTTGTATTTTTACTAGAGACAGGGTTTCATCATATTGGCCAGGCTGGTCGCAAACTCCTGACCTCAAGTGAGCTGCCCACCTCAGCTTCCCAAAGTGCTGAGATTACAGGCGTAAGCCACCATGCCTGGCCCACACACTAATTTTTATACCATAGAAATTTAGCCAGATGAGGACAAAAAGAGACATATCTGAGAAAAGTGGGTCTCCATACAGGGATAAATGAAGTGAAGATGGCTGAGTGCCCTGAAAGAAGAGAAAGGAAAACTAATGCTTTCTAAAGTTAACATCAGGATACAGAAAAGTGTTGACTTTAATGACTGTGAGAAGAAAAATAGCTACAAAATTAGAAATAACTTTTAAAGATTATTTGGAAATAATTTTCAGTAATGATTTTTTCCACTTACCTCATTGCCACATTGCTGCCATCAATAACTATTGGTCTCAGATTTTCACCATCATCTGTTATAACCTCTTGCATTGGAGATTCAGATCTCTGAGATTCCAGGGAAGAAGTTTCCCGTGTTACAGTGTTAATTGTACTAACTGTTTGATCAGCCTCACTTTTATTTCCAAGTTTGACAAGTTCTCCCAAAATATCATTGATTAAAGCATCAGTACCAAGTTTGTTTAGCACAAGCTGAACCTGTTCTTCAGAATAACCTAACTTAAGTGCAAACTCCAGTTTTGTTTGGTATTCTCGCACCACATCGGGTGGTTTCTTCGCTTCCTTGGATGTAGTCTGGGACTCATCAGGTTTCAAGTCTTGCAAAATTTCATTGCGTTTGAGGATGTGAGGCTCTAAACAGGGAGACCTGCAAAGTTGCCTGTGAGTCTTAGTTAATAAGCCTGGCTCTACTGAAATGCTACTCAATTGTACTGACTCATGATCAGAATTTGTATTTTCTTCAGAGTCACCAGAGCTTGCATTCTCTTCAGACACCTCTTTTTCATCCTTTCCTGCATGAACAGTATCCATAGTTGGTTTTTCTACTGCTGACCAAGGTACAGCTGCACTTAACTGTGAGTCGGTGCTCTCCACATAAAGGTGGCTGAGGTCATGCCCTAGGTGATCCTTCAAGCCCATGAAGCTGTTATGTGTACTTGACTCCACTTTGCTGTTTTTTCTGTATTCCTGAATGCAAAGCACCCCGTAATCCTAGAGAAAAACGTACAATGTTTAGAATTTCATAGTTATGGCTTGATTTCTGTCTCAACGGAGAAGTCAGAAGAGAAATACTCAACTACTGAATATCTAGTAATACTTTGTATTTTGTCTACATCCTCTCCTCCTAACACCCTTGCCAAGAGAGTATCGTCTGCCATTTTTCAGATGAAGAAGTTATGAATTAGAAATAAATGAAGTGATTTATTTCTTCATTCCTCCAAGGCAACAAAGTAAATAAGTAGGAGAACTGGATTTTTTACCCAGTTTCATCTGACTCTAAAACCCATGTTTTTCTCACTATATCATGCTCCTTCTCAATCTTGATGGATCAGATTTTTCTACTTTTAGGACGGCTTATAATTCTAGTGTGACACATAGAATATTATCAAAATGCACGTTTTAAATATGCATGACAGGTTATTTACATTTTTCTCTAACAGAATTCATAGTATCTATAAATATTCTTTTAAAGAGAAAGCCACATAGAAAGGAAACATTAACTTATACTTGAAAAATCATTAATCTGGATGAAGCTTAACAGCAATCTGAAAAACTTTCAAAAATAATATAGATACTGCAATGAAAGAGCACATATTCTAAGATGGCCAGAAGAGAATTAAATAATTACAAGATGAGTTAAATTCTTTTTAGCGATGAATAGGGTTTTGCCTTAGTAATCATGCTTTTTTGACTATGGAACATGGTAACACAATATAATTTCTAGCATTATGCTATCCTTATTAAGTGCCAGAGAAACAATAGTCTATTGATTGCATTCCAGGAAAAAATAAAAGTTGTTTTATTCTATGTGCACTTAGGGAAAGCAGAGATGATATCTCACATAAAATTAGCAGCAATTAGGCATATTAAATATATAATATTATCTCAGTTTCTTGAATTTTATGGCAGAAAATGTTCCTGTATTTTATCAGATTAACTAGTCATTAATCTGCATTTGGTTAAAAAGTAATCTTTTTTCCTATTTTTCACCATATAGGAATACTTTTACTATTTAAAATTGGTTTGTTTTTTGCCGTTTTACTATTTTTCCTTAAAGACTATTGGAAATATTATTTCTCTACTAGGAACGGTTTAGAAAAATAAAACTATTTTCTCTGGTACTTCATTGTAAATTATAAGAACTATATCCACATCAATGATTTCCTTTTCTTTTCTTTTTTTTGAGATGGAGTCTCATTCTGTTGCCCAGGCTGGACTGCAGTGGCACGATCTCAGCTCACTATAACCTCTGCTTCCTATATTCAAGTGATTATCCTGCCTCAGGCTCCCAAGTAGCTGGGATTACAGGCGTGTGCCACCACGCTTGGCTAATTTTTTATTTTTAGTAGAGACACGGTTTCGTTATGTTGGCCAGGATGGTCTTGAACTCCTGACCTCAAGTGATCTGCCCGCCTTGGCCTCCCAAAGTGCTGAGATTACAGACGTGAGCCACCGTGCCTGGCCTAATGATTTACTTATTAAGGCAATTCTAGTGTTCTGGCCAGGTACATATTAGCAAGTGAGAGGTAGCTGAATTTGAGACTGTCATAAAACACCTATTTAAAACTAACCTAAAAATGAAAACTGAGGAAATGCTTCTAAAGCTCTCAACATCATATTTACACTAGAGAATATCTATTACATAAATGTTAAAAGAAAATGCTAAGTGATTTTCTGAGAAGTTACAAATTTGAAAGCATACCTGGTAAACTTTAATTAGAGAGTCAAGTAATGAATAAATTTTATTAACTATGGTAAATACTAGAGAAGAGAACAGGGAATCTTTAGCTTCATAAAACACTTAAGATTCCTTCAGTGTAGAACTCTTACACGCTTCTACAGGAGTTTACTCAGGGCTTATTCCCTGAGAAGGTAGACAACTTTAATATCATTGTTCTACTAATACAGCATTCATTAGTTTTAAAGAAACATCAATTCCCCTAGCTCCAGATTGTCCAACTCATTAAAAAGAAATATCCCTTAGGAGAGCTCTACATACATCTGCTTCATTATGAAGCTGTATCCATTTCAATTTTTTCCTATTAATATGGATATGCATAAGCCCAATTATTTAGAATTGAAGGAAGGGATTTTAAAAACAGATTTTTACATCCTGTAATTTATTAACTACTGTAATATACTAACACCATAATGCAAGTAACAAATCACAGCAGCATCCTAATAAAGGGATACAGTTAAAAGTCCACACCATGGTCTTCGTGGCGTCCCCACCAAAAGTATCTTAAATGAGGAAAACCTATTGGAAGCTGGGCTGCCTGGCAACCAGAAGCTGGTTGCTAAGCTGCACTCCTTTAACATGCCATCATGAATGCTAGCACAGTGAAAGAATAATTTGGTATGAACAAAAGCCTATAAAAGAGACTGGGACTTAAGTGCGTCTGGTTTACCCTCCGAGAACAATGCAGCTGCCAAACCAATCTGGAAGCTCCGACATCATTGTTCTGTAAACCCCACAATCTGCTCTGACTGCAGGAAGTGCATTTAATGGGCAACATTTTTGATCTCCCCTGAAAAGTTTGGGTTTTGCATAAGTGCTGTTGTGAGATAATTCTTCAAGATAATGACTTGCTGACCAAATCCCTGAATTGACCTAGGAAATATTTTTTAATATTGAGCAGTTCGGGGTTTTTGTTTTTTTATTATGTCAGACAAGATGAATACCTTATGAAAAATACAATCAGTGGCAAATATTAGAAAGAAATGTTCTGCTTAAAGGATAAGTGCAATTATTCTTCTTAATTTTCACATTTTTCAAATAAATAAAATCAGATACTGCAAAGTTTTTAAACTGAAAATTAATCACTCTAAAAGGTATTTAAATCTTTCTGTATCTTTGATCTAATATTTTTAAAAAGTGTCAATGAGATTACCTAAACCTGCTATACCATGTAATTTTATTATATGGCTATCATGATACAAGGGGGAAAATGGGATTTTCAGTTTTTTTAAATAACTAAATCACACAAACCTCATTTGTATACCAATGTATTTAGTGACTACCACATACTTTTAACGTCTGATAATTTATGTAATTTGCTCATAATTTTAAATAAAAAGTTTTTAATAATTAGGTTGACTTTTTATTGCTAAGGATAAACGTAAGCCTGACCTATTTTAAAAAAAAATAACATCCAATTTTATTAGGCAAATAAGTTTTGTCTTAAACTATTCTGGTTGAACTTTTTTCACACTGACAGGCCTCTCTCTTCATCTCCTAGACTTCATTGGTTAGCTCATAGAAGGTTATCCAATGTCATTGTGTACTAAACAAGCAGTTAAATGATTTTTGGTCCTTGCAAAACAAGAGACCAAATAGAAACAGTACAAATAGGGACAAATGAGTTCAATTTCCAGCCTAGAAGCCACATATTTATTCTATGTCACATACTACAGATTTGAAATAACCTGATTTGTATTGATCCAAATGGTAAAGATTTGGTTTTTAAAACTTTGATCTCTAGAATGCTTACTTACCCACTTGTAATTAGCAAATGATTGCCATTACTTATTAGGGCACTTAAAAACAACCCAGAATTTGGCAATATCTTGAAATCATTCAATAAAAACCTAAATGATAAAGATTTAAAAACAAGATATTTTAATAGGCTGCTGTATTTGTTAATATAATGAAATATGGAAAACTTACAAGAAATTACGATGAGAAACTTTAGAAGAAAGAATGGTATATAATCTTTATTTTTGTTCAGTGCTTTAAAAATGATTAATATAAACTTTAAAAGGATAGAAAAGACCACTAACAGCACAAAATGTATTATTACATGTAAGATAGAAAATACTTTTCTCCTCATTTCCAAATAAATTATTAAGACTTTTAAGTTTGCATTTACTGAAATGCAAACTCATATAAACCATCTTAAATTTAATCAATGAAATAGTAACTAATAAAGGTAATTTTGCAAATTTCATGAAGCAGCATAGTCCAAGTTTCACAAAGTAGGTCAGTTTTTACTCCCATAGTTATCAAAAGACTCCAAGAAATACAAGTAATTTTTAAACTGTATTATCAGGGCTCCATTATAATTGACCTTAAGACACTATATTCTTGAACACAAAAGGAACTGGGCAAATATATAATGATTTGCGAACAAATTTCTGTAATTACAAATATATAAATTCCTTCCAGACACTATGTTGGAAACTCAATTTTTCTTGCTAAAGGGCAAGCTAAAAATTAATTAATATTATTTGTTGAAAAAGAACTAAATGTTCATGCTAATTTTGTAGATGATGATGAAGTGTAGCTAATTCTTTTAATTATAAAAAAGAAACTTTGTACTAGCTGAATGCAGGTTTATAATATAATGGCTATTCACTAGAAATGTATTGTACACACTGAAGTTCCTCCATCTAGTGACCAAATTTTCTGAAAGTTCTCATTAGTTAACTTGGATAATTCTTCATCTAAATCAGATTTAAGAAAATCTTTTTTTTATTCTAAAGAGCCTCGTATTAATCAGGAATATTAGACCATAAACCTGTTAAGCTGATTTGTTTGTAATGTAAAGTTACAATGTCATAAAAGTGGGTTCTGGGTGTTAGCCAAATGGTAATACTATGAGAACAATGGAAATAAAATAATGAATATGTAATAAATACCTACTGCTGTAGTCTCTGTGTATTTAATTACCATTGTATTTGAGTGAGTGCTGTTGTCTGCATCCCTCTAGCTAACAAAGGAGGGATGTCCCTTTGAACAGATTGGTTAATGCTCTGGGGCAACAGATGTCTACTGGAACTGCAGGAGACCAGCAACTGGTGGCCTGCCCATCTTCGGAAAACTTTCAATAGACTTATGCATATGTTCACACAATAGGGCATGTGGTAGAAATGAAAACCTCTTTTTAACCCTTTATGCTCTTTCTTTCCCTCCCAACTGATAGATGCAAGTCTTTGTCTCTTCCTCCCTTCCCCTTTACAGAACTCTTGAAGAAAATAGTTCTTGGAATGACATCTTCAATCTAATGTCTGAAACTAAGGGGGAAAAAAAAAGATGAGAGTGAAGAAATTAGAAATTGTACATGAATATTGAGATTGCTGACATAGCAACTGAATGCTTAATCATCACATCTGAAGTAAGTTAAAACATCTACCTATATCAATCCATCTCCCCAAGCTAGACTTTTAAGACAATAGAAAGTTCTTTCAAATCTTATTTTATAGCACCTAGGTATGACAGTGACATCTTAAGAAACTTAAGACTTTGACAAGATAAAATTTAAATTCACCATTGATCAAAAATATCGAAACATTTATTATAATTTGACTTTAAGTTCCAAATGATTATGTGTCATGCCTAATGCCTTATAAATGTTCATGAAGCTGTAAGTAATTATTTACATAACTCTAGAATAGAAAAATGTAAAAATCTGCTTTGCAGACATATTTTACAGAAAGAATTTAATTTTCTGGTATGTTGGCCACCATGTAATAATTTGTAGACTTTCATTGAAGTGCTTTCTATCTTTTACAGAGTTCAAATTAATACTCTGAATATTTAGCAAAGTTTAACTTCCAAGGCATTAAAGTAGCTCAGATACTCACGTTAGCAGGAAAATACAAAGACATTGGTTTCTGTAGCAGCTTCAGCAGTAAACTCCTTAACACAATTTTAGCTGCAGACTCCCAGGCAGGCAAGAAGAACAATGAATGGTTGAACAGATGGAATGGCAATGTCTTTGCCTAACCTATTACCGAGTGGAATAACAGCCAATCATAGGCCAGAAAGCTCACAATTAGTTGGCCCGGCAGATGCAAGACAACCTCAGCACCCTGCGTCAGGTTCGTAGGTTTCTAAGATAAGCAAGTTGATGTCATTCGCAGGGTCTGCCCGGGGCAGCATGTGTATTAACGAGGGGTGTGCAGCAACAATAGACCATACAAAGCTGACTAGTAGGCAGCTGCTCTATGAGAGCAGAGTCATTAGGGAGCAGGCTGCCAACAAGAAACACCTGGCTTGGGCAGACTTCGGCTTTTCCTGCTTGCTTTTAATGCATGAAACAAAGAAACCAATTATATTTTAAAGTAGTAAAAGTTGCATGTTTTCAAAAAGTTGAGGCTATACTGTAGTCTATTAGCTTTTCGTTTTTATTAAAGAAAGAAAATGAAGAGTGTCAATGTAGCAATTAACTATTGCAGTATTCCCTGTCTTCAATAAATGGCGAAATGAGACAGAAGGTTATAGTAAAACTATTTCCCTGGAAATAGTGACAAATCTGTATTTTAAAGTATTCGTTAATTTGTTGCAAGACAAAAAAACAAAAAGAAGAGATGATGAAAAATATGATTGCAAAAGGAAAAGACTTAAGAGATTACAAATAGAACTGATTTTTAAAAATTCACTGAAAGCGTAGCATAGTAAGATGAAATACAAGTTCTAACTTTGTGCCAAATGAGTCACCTAAACTGCAGATTTAGACAGAAGTATTTAACTTCAACCTAAAATCATCAGAATAACCTATCGTATGTATGTCAAGTAGCAGTGTAAAATTTTTTTACTATGGATACTAGTTAACCATGTAATTAAAGAGAAGCAAAGTCTTTCATTACATTTTAATATACAACATATTATAACTGCTTAAAGTATTTGTATTTCATAAAATTTGTAAGATGTTAATACTCAAATTTCAGCTCAGGAACAAGTTAACATTATAAATACTGTGATTTTTTTTGTAGTGTATAAAGTACATAAAAATAAGCCCCGGTGGTAAGTAAACTTCTTATCCCTGATTTATTCAAAGTTTCAGACTGCAGCATTTATAATACTATGAACTACTTGCTTTTGTGGGCTGCGTAAGTTATACCTTGAGTGGCCTCTGATTATAAACAAAAAAATCAATCAAAATGTAAACACTATAAGGCATTGTAAACATATTTCCCTACTAAAGAAAAAGGAAATCTATAGCTGTTGTACTATTTACTTATGTGATGTAGAACACAAGCACATGCACATTCCCTCTTCATTCCAGTGCAAATTAAAACAGTGAAGGCAAAGAACTGCTCTTAACATACAATTTTCTGCTATAGATTGATTTATGCAGAGCCTAGATTCTTTTCATTATATGATCATGAATTCTAAAGATATAAAATGCACCCAAAACAATCAAAATCAATCTCCTTTTATACACAAATACAGAAGCTACACATAATTAGGATCATTTGTGAATAGCTGAAAAAAAGTAACACTAGTTTGGGACTCCTGGCCTTGTCCTTATTGTGCCTACTCAAATGCAAATGAGATCATTTCTATTTACAAAATAAGAAGATCTACATGGCTAAGATTTTTCAGTTATCACACGGAAAACACTCCCTCTGCCTACTAAAAACTAAAAATTATTGTTGTTTCCAGGAAGAAAACTAAAAGATAAAGTACCACATTACAGATCATCATTTGTTTACAGATATTTCCTCAAGAGAGTCCAATATTTTATTGATGTATGCCATTCCAAAAATGGTAGAAAATTTAAAAATCAGTGAAAATATTTTTGAACTAAATATAATTACTAGGTTCTGAATTACAAACTAATTCCTAAAGTAGACTATTCTTTCTTCCACCAAGGGTTATAGCAATCTTACTGAAATACTTAAGGCGATAGTCAAATTTCATAAACCCATCAAGGATCAAGATTAAGCATCTCTAGCATTATAGCTTGTTGCAAATTGAATTACACAGAATTCAAATGTCACATCTTGGGTAAGCATATGGGTGTCCCGAAATGAAGAAAGTTAGATTTTTTTCTTTTCTTTTTTTTTTTTTTGGTGGTGGTGATAGTTCTTGAAATCTCATGAGTAAAAAAGGTATCAGCCCTGAAAGGAAAAACAGAAATCAAGGCCACTGTTATGGCTAATAAATGTAATTCTTCTGGTAAAACTGAGACTGATTGAGTAGGATAAATATGAAAAACGTAACATACATCCATACAAAGTAGTTACAACTGAAACCAAATAAAACTTAATAGCTGTGCACTGATTAGAAGAGATAGTGAGGTCAGTATTTATGAATTCATATTAGAAACTCTTTCTTTTGTATATATCAAGGAAACGACTTAGTATGAATAGACAGTCTTCTCTTTTCTCTGGGGTTTTCTTCCTTCTCTTTATCCCTTGCTACTATAGTTACTACTTTATAGCTTTAATTTAGGAGGAGGAGGATTCTGCTCACTAATGCCTGCCACTGTGAACACAAAGAATGAGAGAAAACTACCCCAGGGCTCAGCAGGAAGCCTGATCTCTAGCACTGGATTAAGCTTTTTTGCAAACAGCAAATAAAGGCAGTGATCTGAAAAAGCTAATCAGATCCTGCTGTGGTATTTAGACTATCTTGGTTGCTAGTATTGGATAATGTTAAGCACATTAAAACATCTGTAGGTGAAAAGACAGCCCACAGTCTGGCTTTCTTAGTCACATAGCCCTAGTCCACTTCCCACTGCAGGGCAAATACAAACAGCTGGACTGGGCTCTGTTTGGGTCACTGCAATAAATGACTGAGCACAATGCACACTTACGACAGAAAAAAAAAAGTGTAGTTTTAGGAGTATTATACTAAAATCTGTCTATGCCAAGGGTGGCTCTAATATTTGAAACTTCAACCATTTGAGAAGGGCTTGTACTTTTTCTGAGTTACAAATGTGAAACAAGTAAGGTTTGATGCAGGGGTATGGCACCAATTATCTTTGCTACTGTTATGTGATCTGAGTTCACTTCCTGGGACCACTTTCATAATATGGACCTTGTTCTTCTTTAATATATAATCTCTCTCTCTCTCTCTCTCTCTCTCTCTCTTTTACTTTTTGAGGCAGAGTCTCCTCTGTTGCCCAGGCTGGAGTGCAGTAGCACGATCTCGGCTCACTGCAACCTCCACCTCCCAGCTTCAAGGGATTCTCATGCTTCAGCTTCTCCATCATGCCCAGTTAATTTTTGTATTTTTTTTAGTAGAGATGGGCTTCACCATGTTGCCCAGGCTGGTCTCAAACTCCTGGCCTCAGGTGATCTGCCCACCTCGGCCTCCCAAAGTGCTGGGATTACAGGCATGAACCACCACAAATGGCCTATAATCTCTTTTGATCCTAATGATAACACCATGGAAGTAAGATTATTATATCAAATTTTCCCAATTGTCCCCAAAATGTTGAAATTAAAATTTTAACTGAAAACTTTTATTTTTGAGAGTTAATAAAAGAACAAACCAACCAACAACAACAAAAAGCTAATTCGTACACATACTGTAAAAGAATGGAGTAAAATCAAATAGGCATTAACTGTAATATCTGAGAGTTACTATATTTAGGATGTTACACAGGCTGTGAGATCTCTTACAGAAAACTACTCTTGAAAAATGCTATTTAAAAAGTATTAAAAACTAACTTTAAACCACAAAATAATGCTAAGAATATTGCCTGTATGAATTAAAGACAAATAAATTTGTTTTTTTGAGATTGCTCTAGATCTGGAGAGCACTAGTTAATAGAATGTCATAGGGTCAAATGTATTAAGAACCTGATAAACATCTGAGACATGCCAATTCCAGAAAGTACTGTTGAAAGTGTTAGACATTCTCCTAACTCCTTTCCATCCATGAAAACCATGCCACTTTTCAGAGGAAAGGCAGACACTCAAAGTCCCAACATTAGCCTATATTTGACACCAGCCCTGAATACAATCCACCCAAAGTAACTTCAGGGAAAATGTACCTTTATACTTAACATTAACTAGAAGAAAAAAATCTCAACTGTAGTCAGGATCATATGTTTAAAATAAATCAAATATAAATGACTTTTATAAAATAAAGCTCATAAATGGAAAAGTATTAATACTGAGTAGAAAAAGTACATTAATGTGTTAACATTAATCACAGGACTAGAAGTGGGGGCTGAGGACAAGGTAGATTAAAATTATCACTGTGATATACTTTCCTGTAGAGCCATTAAGTAAACTATTGGTATTTTAATAACAAGAAAGAAAATTAGCTGGGTGTGGTGGCTCACACCTATAATCCCAGTACTTTAGGAGGCCGAGGCAGGAGGACTGCTTAAGCCCAGGAGTTTAACACCAGCCTGAGCAACATAGGGAGATCCTGTATCCCAAAAATAAAATATAAAAAATTATCCAGGCATAGTGGCACATGCCTGTAGTTCCAGCTGCTTGGAAGCCTGAGGCAGGAGGATCACTTGAGCCAGGAGTTCAAGGCTACAGTGAGCTGTGACTGTACTACTGCACTCCAACCTAGGCAACAGAGTGCGACGTCATCTCAAAAAAAAAAAAAGAGAAGAAAACAACTACTTTTCCTACCCATATTCTAAAATAAATTGTATCAGAAGTCATATTTTTTTTTGTAAGTCATATTTGCTCCTAAAAAATACTAAGCAATTACCAATAGGTAAGTAAGAGTTAAAAGGGAAAAAGAATAAGATATAATAGATTCATGTCAATTTTCTTTTCTTCACTAGCAAGAAAAACAGCCCTTTAAAAAAAGGGCTTGGGACAGTTATTGAAAGAACACGAAGTAGCTCTCAGGGTCAGAGGGAGAACTCAACATTCAAGGTCAGAGACAGGACTGAATCCCGGGCTTCAGTGGCAGAGCTTCCATGCTATCTCTAACTAATGATTCAGTACTATGTTCTCTGACTTTGTGTTCTCCACTTAAGGTTTCAGTTCCTGAGACAGAGAATCTGATGAGCACAGTTGAAGTCACATACTCACCTCCTTACCCAACTACTGTGGCCAGATGTATGCGGGGCCATGATTGGCCACCCTGTCAGACCTTAAGGAAATGGGGGCGGGGGCATTCCTTAGGTGGGGTGGTATTAACAGAAGCAGAAGGGGAAAATGCTAGGTGGACAGAACATCAGGCACCCAGGATGGAAGGACATTAAACACATTAGAGAGACAGGGCATGGTGGCTTACGTCTCTAATCCCAGCACTTTTGGAGGCCAAGGCGGCTGGATCACTTGAGGTCTGGAGTTCAAGACCAGCCTGGCCAACATGGTGAAACCCTGTCTCTACTAAAAATACAAAAAAATTAGCCGAGCAGGGTAGCTGTAAGGTCTGACCACGCTGTGGACTGGACAGCAAGGCGACCTCCATGAACTGCACGTACACCTCTGGGGGGCCTTCTAGAATTAGAAAACCTTAAGTAGCTGGAAGGAAGAACAATCAACCCCGGCGGTGCCTAACTAACCTGAGACATTTTTCTGTTGTTTCTTATTTTGGCCTCAACTGACAAGGCCATTGGACAGTGTCACTGAACTTGGCCCAACCTTCTGACTCCACACCCTACGACCCCCTCCCAGCTTGCAAAAACCTGCCAACTGTAACTTCTGTAACTTTCCACTGTTCACCCCAAACCTATAAAACTCCTATCCCACTCCGCTTCACTGACACCATTTTGGGCCTCAGCCCACCTGCACCCAGGTGAATACACAGCTATGTTGCTCACACAAAGCCTGTTTTGGTGGCGGTGGGGGGGTCTCTTCATTCAGAGCGTGAGTTTTAACATGTGCCACTGCACTCCAGCCTGGACGACATAGCGAGACTCTGTCTCAAAACAAACAAACAAAAAAACCACGCACACACCTTAGAGACTCTATATGGTTCCCATAAAATCCATCAAAATGACTTTGAAAAGCGGAAGTAGAAATGGAATAAACATATCACTCTTGTAGAACATATGCATTGCTTAGCTTCCATTTTCACATCTAAAAGCAACAGTGTATCTCATTCCCAATTTCCCTGAAGGGTAGCTATCCTTGTTGCAACAGTGCATTCTTAAAACCTCATAGACATCTTTGTCTATTTCGCAATTGTTTCATTCATTTAATATATACTGAAGATCCAGTTAATCAATTCTTGATTATTTTTCTCTTCTCAATTTTCTCATTCCCATGGCCATAAGCATCCCCTAGGTTAAGTATTTATTCTCTCAGGCTTAGATTACTTCTGTTTCTTAATTTATCTCCTTCCTTGAATATCCCTTAGGTACCTCCCTGCCAAAGTAATTTTCAATGACATCACTCCTCTGCTTAAAAAAAAAAAAATCTCAGCTGTAAATCACAAGTCTCTGGTCTCTGCTTTCTTTTGTTTTTGAGGCTCTGTGTATAGACTGGGCCTCCTCTGGCCCTGTAATCTGATTTCCCACTTAAAGTGAAGGGACAGCAAAAGTGAGGGCACAGATGTGTCTTTGCCTTAAGTGTTGTCTTGCACTATTGCCTCACCTATCCAGATCAAATCTACTGTTCTAAGCCCAGCTCAAGGCTTATTTTTTCCATAAAACCTTCTTGCACTAGTTTAGTTTTTATTGCTTTCCAACTCCTTCGAACTTCTATAACTCAAATAGTCTGTACAGTACAATTTAGCACTTATTTATGAACCAGGATACAGGCTTCTTGAGAGAGCAGAACCATTCACTCTCCCATAATCTATATAGTACAACCAACACAGCATGCAGCAGTGTGCTGATCTCTAGAAGAGCCTCAAGTGAAAAATCCATCCGTAAAGAAACAGGCCCCTAGAAATCTGAATGCAGGCATTCACGTGAGCAAAAATCCTGCTCTGCTAGTCTTTATTTCTCTCTGTGACAGGGTGATTTTATCAAAGAGACTGTGGCTATAGGCAAAGTTCCTGTAGCCCTGATACTGCCACTGGGGCTGCTTCCAACATTCACAGAAGCTCAAGCCTCTCAGCGATGATGAGTCTTTTCCTGAAGTCTCCTCCGATTAGCTTCCCAAACAGAGCTGCATCTGCAGAAGTTCCACTGCAGCTTCTGCCTCCCCACTTGAGGATGGGTAAGTCTGTGGGGACCAGGCCCTTTCAACGGCACATTTCTCTTTGAGATCTGCCCACAAGCAGAGAATACTTGGGCGCTCTGCTCTCCAGCATGGCCTGGGACTGGATGGTTAAATCTTTCTAATTCTGGGGTTCAGTGTTACTAAGCTCTTTATGCTGTTCTCTTAAATCATGTTCTCTCCAATAGTTCTAGGGATGGAAAGAGCTGCTGCCTTGATCTCCATCTGCTTGACTCCTTTGTTTCTCAACTGGTTGAGAAACAAGGCAGGAAAAAGACCCCTCAAACCCCAACAATAATCAACAGTAAAAAGAGTTTTGTTATAAATAACTAATAAGGAAAGTAAAGAGTAATAAAAACTATATAAATTAACTCTAATAGACCACTTGTCTAACAGATATGAAGGGATTAAGTTCAAAAAAGAAAAGAAGAAAAAAATTCAATAACAAGAAATATAATGTTCCTCAAAGTCAAAATTCTTAAGGTTTATGAAAATCTTTCCATACCACGTCATCAAGAGTAGGTAACCCTCAATTCTGTTTAGGAATCAGAGACAAATACAAAATAAATCTACAAAAACAGCATTCTTTTCCAGTGGTCTAAAGACAAACTCTTCTACATTCATTTAAAATGACAATATAACCCGTATCTTGAGACTTCATCCAAATATTTCCCAATGATTAGTTTCGCATTTAGTGTTTTTAAAAAAATTCTTTAAGCACATAGCTCTTAAAAAAGATTATCTTCAATTCCTACAAAACCTGTAAATACTCACGGAATGAGGAATTTTAGAAAAGTACAAGGAATGCAAATGACATCCAAAGTGCTGATGTAATAGGTTCTAAAGCAGCTAGTGTATGGGAAGAGAAAACTCATGAGCCACAAAGGACAATTCAGTTGTTCCCCACTAACTGCATTTCACTTTCCTCAGTTTCAGGTACCCACAGTCAACTGTGGTCTGAAAATATTAAATGTAAAAGTCCAGAAATAAACAATAAATTAATAAATTTTTAATTGTGTGCCGTTCTGAGTAGTATGAAAAAATCTACTGCCTGCTTGCTCTGTGGCACCCTGGATGTGAATTATCCCTTTGTCCAATGTATCCATGCTGTAAATCCTACCTGCCTGTTAGCTGGCTTGAGCAGAAATGAAAAAACATAGTATAGATACTCCTTGACTTGGGGTTATGTTCTGACAAACCTATCTTAAATTGAAAATATAGCTTAGCCTGGCCTACCTTAAATGTGCTCAGAACACTAACATTAGCTTACACTTGGGCAACATCATCTAACACAAAGCCTAGTTTATAATAAAGCATCGATTATCTCATGTAATTTATTGTACTGAAAGTGAAAAACATTTGAATGGTATCTGTGTACTTGAAGTACAGTTTCTAGCAAGCGCATATGGCTTTCGCACCATCACGAAGTTGAAAATCTTAAGGTGAACCACCATAAATTGGGGACCATTTGTATGTATATGTATGCCACAGTTACAGGCATGCACTGTGGGTCTTGGAATGTATCCCTCAAGGAAAAGGAGGGACTACTATGTATGATTTTCATTCACATTGAAAGGCACATGATTATCATTCATGTTAACAAAATACACTCATGGTTATATTAAGTATAATTGAAATTGTCAGAAAAAGATGACCGAATATGTGTAATTTTATACAAAATAAATGTATATATAAGACATCCTGAAATTATAAAATAATTGATAATAGTTAAATGACACTGTATCTCTTCTGGTAATAATATTCATGATATCACCATCGAAGCCTGGTCAGACCTCATCTCATCTCTCCTTCGGATGCCACCCTCTCTGACATCCTCAGCCACCACCTGGTATGTGCTGCTTATCTGCAGACATCGTATCTTTAGGCTGCTTGTACCAAATAAGGATACGTGCATGTCTTGTTCTTCTTTAAGTGTTAAATAATTTACTTAGGAAACTAATTAAAAACTGCTTGACCAAAGCATTGTTAAAAAGTGAAATGGACTACATATGTAGTCTATATGTAGATAGACTACAAAGAATAATTGCATCAGAATTAAAAGAGGATTATGTGTTTAGCTCTGTTTTTACTAAGAGTGTAAAAGAGTGTGTAACAACATATTACATGCTTGTACAGGGATTCAGGAAAAGAAATAAAACATGGTATAGGCAAACAATCCAAAAGAAGCTGCAACCCTACTATGACCCAAGAAAAGTACTTTGCTAATTTTAAGTTCGATCTAAACATACACCCTTATTAAGAATCAATATAGAAAATACTTCCTTCTGTATCAGTGTTCTTGTAAGATGGGAAAATGAAAAGCCTGAATTAGAATTTCCAATGGCCTCACACTACTGATTTTAAATAACTGCATACTTCTGATTTTAGACAAGTGTCCTGTGTGCAAGAGACTAGAAAAAAAAAAAAAAAGATGGCTGTGTTAGAAAACACTCAGTGAGATTAGCAGAGAAGTTTATAGCAAAACTTTTCTTTGGAGTTCTATTCATATCAAAAGGTGATGTAATATTTTAGGCATTAAATTAAGAATTCTGAGCCTTTGGGACAATATTTCTTCTAAATACAAATCATCATATACTATAAAAAGTTAAATCTAGAATATGAATCATCCTGAACAGCTGCCAATGCAATTCGATTGTTAGCTCTAACAGGGCAGGGATTCTTGTGTTTTGCTTTCTGAAGTATCCCCACCACCTAGGAGAGTGCTCAGCACACAGCAGGTGAATAAAATAATAGCCTTTCAATATCTGGTCCAAAATCTCTTTTCTGGATTTATTTGTTTACTTCCCTCATATAATCTATTCTCCAGCCAAATGTAGGTACTTAAAACAGCAGTTCTCTCAATTTTAGTTATACATTGATATCACTTCAGGAGATTTAAAATATATTGATGCCAAAGGGATATTACTTTTATTGGTCTGGCTGAAGCCTGGCCAGAGGTTTTTTAAAAGCTTCCCAAGTGATTCTAATGTGTAGCCAAGTTTACAGAAATTGACTTAAGAATTTCTTTCTTCCCAAATACTTCTCTCCACAGTTTCACCTGTTAAAATCCTACCCATCACTATTGAAGATTAGCTAAATACCCGACTCAGCCATACCTGGAACACTGTTAAATTCATCTTTAAATTATCTGAGTTTTGCATAGAGTCTGGCGTCTGGCTAGGAATCGATCAATGTTTAAGTGGTGCATAATCCTGGGAGCATGGCACACAGCAGAAACTCAGTACCCGGTGATTGAAAGAATGACATACAGCTGATCATGATTTGCAGCTTCCCCATGTTTGCAAATATGCCTACTTGCTAAAACTTGTTTGAAACCCCTAAATTAATACTTGTGATTTTGAGGTCATTCCACAGACACATGTACAGAGAGGATGGTGAAACATTTGAGTTGCCTGAGGCATATGTTCCAACAGAGGCTGAATGAGAAGCTCTGCCTTGGCGTTTCATGTCTCTGTAAACAAGAGTCCTTTTCTTCGAGGTCTGTTTAGTGCTACATGTTTCCCATTTTTGTGTTTTGTTGGTGAATTTGCTGTTTAAAATGGCCTCAAGTGTAGCCAAAATGCTGTCTAGTGTTCCTAAGTGCAAGAAGCCTGTGATGTGCCTTACAGAGAAAATATGACTGTTAGATGGGCTTTGTTTAGGTGTAACTTAGAGTGCTGTTGGCCATCAGTTCAATGTTAATGAATCAACAATATATATTAATTAAGGCGTCTTTAAACAGAAACACACATAAAACAAGGGTGTATACTGATGGGCTGATAAAAATGTTGTGACCAGAGAGCATTTCCTTTAGCAAATGGGCACCTCCTAGGTGCCAAGCACTGAGGCTACAGCAAGAACAAAGCAAGTCCTCTCCTCTCCCCAAGGTTGCAGTGCAGTGTGTGACGAGGCAGGGGCGGAGAATTTAAATAATACATGTCAGCTGATGGTAAGTAATTTTTGACCAGGGAAGGCGTCTTAGATAAGGTGATATTTATGCAGATACCTAAACAAAGTGAGAGGATATGTGTGACAGGGTGATCTGAATGTTGGTTTCCCTGCAAAATTCATATATTGAAAACTAACATCCAACGTGATAGAATTAGGAGGTGAGACCTTTGGGAAGTGATTAAATCACGAGGGTTCCACACGTGTGAATAGGATTAGCGCCCTCATAAAAGAGGCTTCAGCAAGCTCCTTTGCCCCACTATCACTCTGAGGATGCAGTGACAAGATCCCCTTGACGAGGAACAGGACTTCACCAGACATCGAAGCTGCCAGCACCTTGATCGTGGACTTCCCAGCTTCCAGAACTGTGAGCAATACATTTCTATTACTTATAAATTACCCAGTGTAAGGTATTTGGTTATAGAGCAGGAACGGACAAAAACAAACAGGAACAAAGCTGTGAGGTGACAGCGTGTGTGGTGTGCTCATGGAATAGCAGGGTGGCCAAGTCTGAGGTGGCCAGGAGCCTCCAAGGGAGGAGTCAGAAGAAGAAGGAAAGGCAAGGTCGAGGGAAGCCAGGCCATGTAGTGCATTAAAAGGCAGTGCTTCTCAAGCTTTAAACTGCATTTGAATCATAAGAGGATCCTGAAGTTTCTTAATCAGGATGTCTGGAGTGGCGTCTGAGATTTCACATTCTAACAATTTCATAGGTGATGCTGTTGCTGTTGGTCCCTGGATCCCACTACTTTAAGTAGCAAGGTTGTAGGTCACATGAAGGAACTGGCTTGAATTTTGCAATGGGAAACTGCTGGAGGGTTTTGAGAGAAGGAGTGATGATCCTATTTATATATTAATATCTTATCAACTTGGGCTTACTTCTACACTTCCAATTGTGCTTCACTGATCTTTTGCTATTTCTGTGCCTATAGCACATTAATAACTGTAGATTTGTAATATATTTGGTACCCTCTGTGCAAGTCTTCTCATTTTCATATTCTTATCCTGGTTATTTTTGCATGTACATGATTCCAGATACTCTTGAGAATTGTTTTGACAAGTTTTAACCAAAAAGCTGTCGGGAGTTTGATGGAGATAGTGCTGTATAAATAGGTACTTAAAAAGCATTGCTGATAAAAATTAGCTGGGCATGGTTGTAGGTGCCTGTAATCCCAGCTACTCAGGAGGCTGGTTAGGAGAATCACTTGAACCTGGGAGGCAGACATTGCAGTGAGTGAGCCAAGATTGTGCCACTGCACTCCAGCCTGGGCAACAAAGCGAGACTCCATCTCCCCCCCCAAAAAAAGCATTGCTGATTTATTATGTTAAATTGTTCAATCAATGATAATTTATGGAAAATTTTAAAATCTTTCAGTGGATTTCCCCAGATTTCTTTATGGAGGACTTTCTTAACAAACTTTTATTTTTATTTTCTTTGAGACAGGGTCACACTTTGTTACCCAGGCTGTAGTGCAGCGGTGCAATCTCAGCTCACTGCAACCTTCACCTCCTGAGTTCAAGCAATTCTCCCGCCTTAGCCTCCTGAGTAGCTGGGACTATAGGCATGTGCTACCACACTCGGCTAATTTTTATATTTTTAGTAGAGAGAGGGTTTTACCATGTCAGCCAGGTTGGTCTTGAACTCCCGACCTCAGGTGATCTGCCCGCCTCAGCCTCCCAAACTGCTGGAATTACAGGAGTGAGCCACCATGCCTGGCTTGTATTTTTCAATAAGCTTTTCTTAAAATACTTTGCTTTTTGCTCTTGCTGCTGAGAACGGAGGTTTTTTCTTCCCCCATTATATTTTCTAATTGGCTATTGTTAGTGTCTAAGAAAACAGCTATTCTTGTATATAAAGCTTCATTGAAAATTTTGCATGTCTGAGTGGATTCTTAATGTTAGTATTTCACTGAGGCTCTGGTGTTTTCCAGGTATATATAATAATATAATCAGATTTCCTCTTCCTTACCAATTTTTGTATCTCTTGATCCATGCTTTTGTTCCACTACATTGCAGTATTAAAGAACAAGGGTTATTTTGTGTTGTTTCTGATGTTAATGAGAATGACTCTAGTGTTTTAATACTATATATATATCTCATGTGGGACAAATTAATCTCTCCATGCCTTAGTTTCCTCAACTGTTAAAAACAAAAAAGATAAAATATGGTTGTTTTGAAATTTAATGAGCTAATAAATATAAAACTCTCAGAACAGTGCCAGGCATATAGTAAGGACTCATATGTTAGCTATATGTAATTATAACTTTTTATACATATATATATATATATATATATATACCACACTACATACAGCCTTTGAAAAATAATTTACAGGAATACATTTTTCTCCTACTTAAAAGATTTAGAGAAAAAAATTTAGAAATTTGAATACATTAAAATGATCTATTAGACGATCACAATTTTTTAACTTACTAATATTGTGAATTATATGAATAGATTACCCAATATAGAAATATAATTACTTTGAAGAGGATTATATATGGTGATATTTCACTAAGAATTTTTCAATCAATAATCATAAGAATGGCTTGTCACTTTCTTTAACCTATTTGCTTTGCCCTATTTGGGCACCACTATTTTGCTGATTTAAAAGTGACATGTATTCCATTCAGAATGTGTTCTCAATGGCAAACCAACTGGCAAATGCCAAAGGGAGCTAGACTCCACTGGACCACTTGTTCCTGTG
The DNA here is from genome assembly GCA_963573385.1 of Cacajao melanocephalus. Taxonomy (NCBI): domain Eukaryota; kingdom Metazoa; phylum Chordata; class Mammalia; order Primates; family Pitheciidae; genus Cacajao; species Cacajao melanocephalus. The sequence continues at coordinate 38,526 of CAUYLG010062892.1, read as the reverse complement.
CAGGCACTACTACTTCCAGAGATCTGGGTTACTGGTATTCCGAAACTCGTCTCTGAATATTTACATAAATTCCAGGGTACAGTTTATTCTAGTCAAAGTCCAAAGAAAAGAGAACGAGCTAGAGGTTGATTACATAATGTATGGCTATAAGAACCAATCCCATACCATGCCTTCTCCCTGAAACTAACCAGGCAACCTGTACAAGTTACCTAACCTCTCTGTGTCTCATTTTCCTCAACTATAAAATGGGGATAATAATACCACTAACAGCATAGGGTTGTTATGAGGATTGAATGAGTTAATATGCACAGTAACTTATAAAAGTGACTGTCACATAGTAAATGGTGAGGTGTATCTTTAAAAAAAAGTTTAGTGTAAAAGTGAAATTGCAGTACGAAAACTAGAAAACCTGATTGTCATTATTTATTCCATATTATTATTACTATAATTGTAAAACACCTCTCCTTAGTAATGTAGAAGATTACGCAGGCAAAGGCTTTAACTGTATCCCATTAGCTCTTACCACATGTTGACAGAACCAAGAAATCAAATGCCTTAGAGTTAAAATGTCCAACTCTATTCCTTTGTGTATGATAACCTAACATTTGAATTCTGGAAAATAAATAAAATAATTTAGAATAATGTTTCTCAAAGGGAAAGGGAAATAACATTTAGTTTGGAAAAGCCAAACATATCTATCCTTTTTATGAAAAAATATTAAAGATTAAAGTGCCATGAAACACTATGGATATTGCAGATAATCAGAAAATAATGTTAGAAATTGGTAAGGAATGTAAGTATTAGAATGCTTGGAAATGAATGATTTAGAAGAAACACATTGATTTAATGGTGGGCAGGAGTGAAGGCAAGAGGGAGAAAACTAAAGTATAATTAGAAAAAAATACAGCAGGCACCTGAAAGGAAACAAAGATTTTCCTCCAGAAAATGAGAAAACAGGCCAGGTGTGATGGCTCATGCCTGTAACCCCAGCACTCTGGGAAGCCGAGTCAGGCAGATCACCAGAGGTCAGGAGTTCAAGACCAGCCTGACCAACATGGTAAAATCCCATCTCTACTAAAACTACAAAAATTAGCTGAGCATGGTGGCAGGGACCTGTAATCCCAGGTACTTGGGAGGTTGAGGCAGGAGAATCGCTTGAACCCAGGAGGCGAAGGTTGCAGTGAGTCAGTACCAGGTTATTGCACTCCAGCCTTGGCGACAGAGTAAGACTCTGTCTCAAAAAAAAAAAAAAGAAAAGAAAAAAAGAAAATGGGGAAAATAGCTAGGTGTAGTGGCTCCATGCCTGTAATTCTAATACTTTAGGATACAGGGGTGAAAGGATCACTTGAGGCCAGGAGTTCAAGACCAGCCTAGGTAACATAGTGAGACCTCATCCTATGAAAAAACAAAATAGGCCAGGTATGGAGGCTCACGCCTGTAATCCCAGCACTTTGGTAGGCTGAGATGAGTGGATCACTTGAGGTCAGGAGTTTGAGATCAGCCTGGCCAACGTGTCAAAATCCTGCCTCTACTAAAAATACAAAAATTACCCAAGTGTGGTGGTGTATGTCTATAAACTCAGCTACTCAGGAGGCTGAGACAGGAGAACCGCTTGAACCTGGGAGGTGGAGGTTACAGTGAGTCAAGATCACGCCACTGCACTCCAGCCTGGGCAACAGAGTGAGACTCTGTCTCAAAAATAAATAAATAAAAGAAAAAATAAAATAGAATAAACTAGCTGGGCACGGTGGTGCATGCCAATAGTCCCACTACGAGGCTGAGGCAGGAGGACTGTTTGAGCCCAGGAGTGTGAGGCTGCAATGAGCCACCATCACACCAGTGTACTCCAGCCTGAATGACACAGTGAGACCCTGTCTCTAATAAATAAATAAATAAAAATAAAGAAAATGAGAACTGAACCTTTCATTTCAGTTTAACAATATACATGGTGGATAGTGAAAAATTATTATAAAATAAATGGCTATAGACAAATTTAGAGCAGCAGTCCCTTCCCACCTCTCCTGTAATTTCACTAACATTTAAATTTCTAGCCACAGAATTCTCCTAAAGTCATAAACTGCTACACGTTTCAGTTAACTTTCTCCAAAGATCTATAAATTATTAACCATTGAAAAGTTAAAGCCATAATAATTTTTCCCCTAAAATAACTGTTACTTAACAAAATTATTTGTGCAAAAAAATGATCCTTGTGAATGAGGAGTTTATTTTATTGATAGAGGTATAACTTAGATGTATAACTTAAATATAGAATACCTTAATTCTTGGGGCATTTTAGAAACATGAGCTAGTTGATCAAATTTTACTTTAAAATTCTATACAAATAGTACATTTTTAAAGTAATACTTTCACGAGAAGCAGAAAAATAGCAGCATGGTCCATGATTATTCAGTCAAACTAAATGAAAGATTAAGCCAGTACCAATGAATGAATTTATTCACAGAAGAAGCATTTATCTGAATGCCTACTATGGGAAAGAGATGATGCTTAGTGAAAGACGGAGGTTACAAACATGAATACAAGTTGCTACTCTTAAGAAGTAGAAAATGTATTAAGGAAACCAGATAAATGAATATCTATAAAATACAGAGATGCCTGCATATAGGGATGTGTCATAGAGTACAAGAGACAAAGACTTTGTCTCAGATTTGGGAAGCTTCTGAGAGGTGACATATAAACTGAGGACAGAATGACAGTGACGGACTATTCCTAATTCCCTATGGTGCAGTGTCTGTATTGGGCAGGAGGGGAGTCAGGTGAGACAAAGAAAAAAAAGGACTGTTGCCCAGAGAACATCACAATCAAAGGTCTAGAGGCATGAGAGATGATACAACATACAGAAAACTGTGTGATGAATACTCCTGGAGAAGTGGCTAGCCAGTCAGGACGTGGCTGGTTCATGCAAAGTCTATAATGCTATGCAGAGTTTTACCTTTGGTAGTGGGGAACAACTGAAGGTTTCTGAAAAAGGGAATAGTGTTCATCTACCCACATTTTAGAAAGGAAATGGAAACCACTGAAGGTTTCTGAACACACATTTCTATTTTAGGATGACAACTCCAGCTGTATTAGTTTTGGGGAGGCAAGAAACTCAAAGATGACAATTTAGGAAGGTATTGTAATAGTCTAAGTAAAAGTTGACTAAGTTACCTAAAGTTATGCAGAAAAAAAGAGAAACAAACATGAGATATGTTCTAAGACAGAGCCAATGGGTTGAGTCAGGATTTGATACTAAAGACAACAGAGGAGGAAGTTATAAAATAACTGATGGCATCAAATGATACAAATACATCACAGAATGACAGAGAAGAGGACTTGGGTCAAGGTTGCTAACGGCCCGAGAGAGCTATTTCTGCAAAAGGAAGAGCGATGGGATAAACAGGCATATTTTCTCACTCTAATGAAGTCTACAGACCTCTTTTCAAAGGAAGGCTTTTCAATGCATAAAACAAAAACATAGGATTGAGTTGCAAAAGAAGCCAATTATATTCTAGTCCTCAAAATATTAAAAATTGTGATATAGTAAAAATATGTGCCTTTTTACTAACACATTAAAGTAACAAGATGTAGCAGCAAATCTAATAATTAACATGATTTTGACATAAAGTGTAAATATTTCAGGATATTTATTGTTTCAACTGTAATGTGTAAGGGACATCATTTCTATGGGTGAATACTGCTATTAACATTGGGTTTGCTGTTTACATTCATAATTAAGGGAAATGCTAATTTTCTATTACAGGTTGTAGAAAAAAAAGATGAAAAAATTTTCCCATCTCCAATATCACACAATCTCCAAAATATAGGTATTGACTCTTTGGGGAAGTGTGGAACACAGGTTAAAAACTCCTAGCTAAGAAATAAGTATGCCCTAGAGAGAGATGACAGCATCTGTTTGGCAGGAAAAGAATAAGATATAGAAGGATTATTTTGGGGATGGCGGGGAGGGATAGGAATAGTTTCAAAAGGAGAAGACTTTTTTCTTTCTTTTTGGATAAGATCTTTAAACCAGGAGACTGGATTCAGTGGGGCAGGAGAGATGAAGGGTGTGTGCATGCATCTGTGTATGAATGAACGAATGAATCAATTAAAACAACAGAAAGAACAACAACTTAAAAGTGAAAAAAAGAAGGAATAGCAGTGAGATGGGGAAAAACAACAGACTTGCTTCAGTCAGGCAACCACTGGCTTTCCATCCCGTAATTCTCTGCCAAAACCAACCACTCTCAACTCTGCAGTCCTTCCTGGCCTCTACAACACCCAGTGGTACAGGACTGACTGGAAGTGGAGAGTAAATGGCAAGGACAAGGGCCTCTGGCAGAGAACTGCCAGTCAACAGAAGCAAGTTAATTTCTGTGGCTTTTCTACCCGCTTTTCTAGTCCTTCTTTAATCTTTCCCAGAGCTTAATGCTGCCATTTGGCAGTCCAAATACTTTATTCCTAATTGTTCCTTCCATTATCTCTTCCACCAAAAATCAAAATTCCAAAAGGGATCAAGTGTAGTGGCTCACACCTATAATCCCAGTACTTTGAGAGGCTGAGGCAGGTGGATTGATTGAGCCCAGGAGTTCCAGACCAACCTGGGCAACATGGCAAAACCCCATCTCTACAAAAAATTAGCCAAGTGCGGTGGTGCACACCTGTAATTCCATTTATTTGGGAGGCTGAGGTGGGAGGATTGCTTGAGCCTGGGAAGTCAAGGCTACAGTGAGCCAAGATGGTGCCACCACACTCCATCCTGGGCGATAAAGCCAGATCCTGTCTCAGAAATATATGTATACATTCCAAAAAAAATCAGTAAAAGTGTTAAGATGCTTACGTGACTAAAGTAATTAAACATCTATATGTGAAGGATTCTTAAGGAAGGGGATGTAAATGCAATGGATATTATAAGGACATTATAAGGATATATGGATAAGGGCAACAATGGATATTATAAGGACAGCACTCCTCATATGCTCCTGGTCTCTGGACCTCCTTCCTTATCCCTGCACCTTTCCTTCTCTATGCTTGTGTTCACATGCATGTGTGTTCACGTGTATGTGTGCACATGTGCATGAGCGTGCACATGCACTGAAAGAAAGGGAAAAGGGGAGGATAAAATCAGCTTACTCGATTTCTCACTTGCAGAAAAAATTTTACTTTATTGGGTTTGGTAATCAAAAAGCTACTGGGGGCTAGTTGCAGTGGTTCACGCCTGTAATCTTAGCACTTTGGGATGCTGAGGCGGGAGGATGGCTTGAGCCCAGGAGTTTGAGACCAGCCTGGGCTACACAGTGAGACTTTGTCTCCACAAAAACTAAAAAAAAAAAATCAGCCAGGCCTGGTGGTGTGTGCGTATACTCACAGCTACTTGGGAAGCTGAGGTCGGAGAAGCCTTGAGCCCGGGAGGTTCAGGCTGCAGTGAGCCGAGATTGAGCCACTGCACTCCAGCTGGGGTGACAGAGCAAGACCTTGCCTCAGAAAGAAAAAAAAAAGCTACTGGGGAAGCAAAGATCTGGCAATTAGACAAATGAGTCAGTCTTCAGAACGGTGTTTCTAAAATAAGTTACTGACTTTTATTTTACCTTCTAATTCTGATATTTTTGAGATAACACGAAAAGTTGAGTAAGCGTCTATCACACATTGAAGAGTATGAAAATTCTATACACAGTATATAGGTTTATAAATTACTTCAGGATTTTGAGCATATGTAAATACATGTTGAACTGTCCTGCTCACATTAGGTGTATACCATCAAATAAGTACCCAATCTAGTAAAATGCACATTCATTTACTATCTAAGCAGGAAACAAACAGTTATGGTCTACCTGTTATTTTGAGGAATGCTCAGGCCCAAGACTCAGCACCCGGTAGCACACATGCCAAGGTAACATTCTGGCTTCTGGCTGTCACTCAGGAGTTCCAAAGTGTTTTCTCCACCTGCCACATCTTCACTCAGGTGCTATCACAGCACGAGATGAGCTCGAAGCTAACCTGCAGCTGCCAACCTGGTACGTGCTTCCCTGATATCCCGGCCAGCAGTTCAATTTCCCACCGCAACCAAAGCCACAAAATTAATTTTGAAGTTTTTTTCTTATAAACTGATTCCTGATTTTTCTTTAAAAAATTATACTTTATACTACCTACACTCTGAAGCTAGTCTTTCTTTTAGTACAGAATATCTTTCTAATTTGTAGAATCTGAATTTGACTTCAAATATTGGCTGTTTCCTGTTCCCTACTGATGTTCTTATTCCACAGAGAGGTTTGAAAGACCTTAGGACCAGTCAGAGCCTCTCTCATTACTGTAATCAGAAGAACTGAGAGAACACTTAGGAGTAGGAAGCTTAATGGGAAATAAAAGGGCAGGGATGCATTAGTTGTCTGTTCATTGTCTTACAGGAATCACTAAAATTGCCACCCTTCTCCATTCTCAAGAATGTGGAATAATCTCTATAATTCCACTATTCCCATGGCAGTTCATTCATTCCATCAAAAAGCAGGAGGAGAAAGAGGAGTTAATTATTATTTCCAAAGCTTTAAAATCTTGAGCATGAGGGTGGAGAGTATTCAGAAATGCTCCCGGAAATATTATTAAACTGGTAAAAAGAGTAGAGTGGGGGCCATGGAAAAGCCATAGGTGCTGGCTCAACTTCCAAGCCCCAAGAAATCCTATAAAACCCATAAAAGGGAGCATACCAGGGCCAGTGTGGAGATCTATTAATATGACAGGGAAACTCCATTTAAGGAACTCAATTACTTTTAAAACAAACTAGAAAAAATACATTTATTTTAAAAGTTACATCATCCCTATTCTTATACAAAGAGGACAAAAAGCCCTGAAAACATAAGTTTTTGTTTTTGTTTTGAGACAGAGTCTTGCTCTGTTGCCAGGCTGGAGTGCAGTGGTGCGATCTTGGCTCACTGCAACCTCCGCCTCCTGGGTTCAAGTGATTATCCTGCCTCAGCCTCCCAAGTAGCTGGCACTACAGGCACCCACCACCGTGCCAGATAATTTTTGTATTTTTAGTAGACATGGGGTTTCACCACCTTGGCTAGGCTGGTCTCAAACTCCTGACCTTGTGATTCACCGGCCTCAGGCTTCCAAAGTGCTGGGATTACAGGCGTGAGCCACTGTGCCCGGCCACATAAGTTTTATTTCTCTTATCCACAGACCAGGGGTACATGTTTAAACAACAGCAACAACAAAAGCAACCCCTGTATCTCAAGTATTCACTTAATAATTTACTGTGGGCTGCTTGATGTCAAAGTTGAGATACAGGCAGACATTTGTGCTAGAATAACTTTTTCATGGCACTGAGAAAAAACTCAAACCTGGAAAGTAGAAATATACTCTCACCGTGATGCATAAAAATGAGAAGTTAGAGGCAGATAGAAAGCCAAAACAAACCATCTAAAAATCCCACTATCTGTAAATTAAAATGCCCTTCCAAATAACTGTAAAGAGAAATAAAAATTACAGACTATTTAGAAATGAATGACAATAAAATTATAGGCTATGAGATATGGCCAAACTGATAGTCAAAGAAAAATTTATGTTGTAAATGCATTTAATAGAAAACAAGAAACAACTAAATAAAATATTTAAATTGGAAAGGTAAAGATGAGTAGAAAAACCAAAAAAAGGCGAACAAAGGCATAAAATTAAAAGCAGAAATAAATAAATTAGGAAGCAAAGTTAAAAAGTAAAACCCATTAACAAAATGGAAAGCTGGTAACAAATGATGAAGGAATGAATGAGTGAATAACCTCTAAAAAGTATGACCAAGAGGTGAGGGAACTCTACAAATATGTAACATTACAAATGTAATATTCAATGAGATGAAAGGGATGCTTAAAGTGTGCCATCTCTGCATAAATCTTTATGCCCATAAATTAAGAACCTATAATCAAAGTTGACTTGGGAAGAGGTTATAAGTATGAATAACCATGTAAAAAATGAAAGTTTTATTAAGGATTTATATACTCTATTCCATTCCTAACAATCCTATACTCATAGATTCTGTGGACATGCTCTAACAAAACTCGAAGCATCTAACAATTCCTATGTTACTCAGATTATCCTAGGACACTGAGGATGGAAGGCATCCCAACTGGTTTATGAGGCTAGCGTAACTGCTGACAAAGCTCAACAAAGATGGCACCAAAATTAACCAAATACATGAACAGATTAATCTTACTTATATGCAAAATTTCTTGTAAGAAAAATATTATACAGTATATACATTAACCAGGTAGGTTTTATTCTATGATAACAGATTTTCTAATATTGAACAACCTTGTTAATTCAACTTGTTGCATGTATTGGTTAACAGCTCTTAAACTGGATTGAGTGGGGAAGATGACAAGAAGTATCAAGAACTTCTAGATTTTTGATCTGAGCAGTTGAGAAGAGGGTAGTAACATTTAGACTTAGAAAGGAACGGATTTAGAGGGATAAAAATTCTGTTTTAGATAATTTTAGTTTCAGATACCAATAGCTATCCAAGTGGAGCTGTCCACAAGATAGTGTACAAGAGAGAAGTCAGGATCGGAGATATAAATATGGTAGTCATCAGCACATGGATGGTATTTTAAAATACAGTATTGGATGGGCTCATTTTGGAAGAGTGTAGAAAAAGAGAGTACAGGAGCAAAATTTTAGCACCCTACGACTAGGAAGACATCACCTAGATTTGTGAATACCTTATTTTCATGTAGTATATATGCTACTAATCATTTTTTTTACATGCTAAATTAGCACTTCGGAACAAAAGCTATTAAATAAAAACCTCATGATATCACAATGTGGTTTGTCTACCAGCCTCTGAAGAGCTCAGTTTCAATAGCACTGTCATTTTCGGTGTTTGTAAATTATTTGAATCTTTTTTGAGAGAGCAGGAGCTTTCAAACAGTGCTCTACTAAAAATACAAAATTAGCTGGGTGTGGTTGCCAGTGTCTGTAACCCCAGCTACTTGGGAGGCTGAGGCAGGAGAATTGCTTGAAACCGGGAGGTGGCGGTTGCGGTGAGCTGAGATCGCAGCCTGGGCAACAAGAGCAAAACTCTTGTCTCAAAAAGAAAAGAAAAATTAGCTGGGTATAGTGGTCTGTGCCTGTGGTTCCATCACTGTATGGAGAAACAGTGATGAGTGCAGAGAAACGGACACATACATTGTTGATAGAAATATAAATTGGTACAACTTTTCTAGATGGCAGTTTGCAAGACCACATCTAGGAATTTGTTAAAAATATACCCAGCAATGTATAGACCCACATATACATTTATTACACTGTTACTACAATTAAGAAACTGGTGACATTCTAAATAAATACTTAACAATATGAACTTAATTATAGTACTTAAATATGTTGAATGCCATTCAGCTAATAAAAATAATTTTGTTTTTGAGACAAATTCTCGCTTCTTTGCCCAGGCTGGAGTGCAGTGGCGTGATCTTGGCTCACTGCAACCTCTGCCTCCCGGGTTCAAGCAATTCTCCTGCCTCAGTCTCCTGAGTAATTGAGATTACAGGCTCCTGCCACCACGCCTGGCTAATTTTGTATTTTTTAGTAGAGACTGGGTTTCACTATGTTGGTCAGGCTGGTCTGGAACTCCTGACCTCATGTGATCCACCCACCTCAGCCTCCCAAAGTGATGGGATTACAGGCGTGAGCCATGGTGCCTGGCCTACTTTCGATTTTATTGCCTGTGCTTTTGAGGTCTTAGCTGTAAAATTTTTGCCTAGACTGATGTCCTGGAGCACATCCCCTATGTTAAAAACAAAATCTGACTGGGAGCTGGTGAGAGGTGTGAGGAGAAGGCAGAAGAGGACTGGCCTCTAATCTTAGAGTTACAGGATTGCATCCTGAAAAGTGGATGATGAGGATAAGGGAGCTATGGCATAGACTTCTAGGTAGCAGTTAGTCTAAGAAGAGTTTCCAGAGGTGAGGAGTATTGAGAAAACAGGAAGGGAGAGGTGGGGCTGAGGAGGAAAGAAGGGAATCTGGAAGGTTTAGTGCAAAGTAAGCATAAAGTGAATCCTGAGGGTGGTTTGAGGTTTGAATCTCAAGCTGAGTTTGGGCAAGTTACTTAACCACCTCTCTCAGTCTCAGATTCTTCAGGTGTAAAATGGGATATCAGAGCGCAACTCAAAGGATTGCTAAAAGAATTACATTAGCTTAGCATGGTGGTTCCTGGAAAATGGTAAATGTTTAGTAAGTGGTGATTGTAACTTTTTATTCATGTTTTATTCACCTGTTGTTTGGAAGAGATACTTAGATTTGTTCCAGATGGCCTCAGAGAGTGAAAGTATAGAATTCCAGGTTGTAAGTAGGCTTAAGAGATTACTCCTAGCAGCAGTCAGAGCTTCCCAGTATGTAGAGGGCTCCTAGGAGCAGGAGCTGGGGGACCTGGCACCAGTGGTGGAGTTGAACAGAGGTAGCTGGCTGGCCCCATGGACTGGGCCGCTTCAGCAAGTTTTACTGCCGGCCTGGGATGGTTGGAAGACTTAAGTCCCTTAACCACTGTGACTCTCTGAATGTCAGCTTTATATTTTCAAGCTGGGCATGAGTAAGGAGGGAGGGCTTTGAGGAGAACCTATTCTGACCAAATACTTTGAAAACAATTGTGTTTCATAAATCTTTGCTGTTAAACCTTGTTGTTTCCTATAGGCTGAGCAGAGACAGTGTATCTTCCCTTAAGGTTGTTGTTAGAAGGATGGAGGAAGATAGGCCGGGCACGGTGGCTCATACCTGTAATCCTAGCACTTTGGGAGGCCGAGGTGGGTGGATCACCCGAGGTCAGGAGTTGGAGACCAGACTGGCCAATATGATGAAACCCTGCCTCTACTAAAAATACAAAAATTAGCCAGATGTGGTGGCACATGCCTGTAGTCTCAGCTACTCAGGAGGCTGAGACAGGAGAATCGCTTGAACCCGAGAGGCGGAGGTTGCAGTGAGCGAGATGGTGCCATTGAACTCCAGCCTGGGCAACATGACTGAAATTCTGTCTAAAAAAAAAAAAAAAAAGGATGGAGGAAGATAATAAGTGTTTTTACTTCTTTAGCAGAAAAACAAAAAGATGCTATTTCAATCCAAGAAACCACTGATTTATACCCAGCAAATGAATAACAAGTTGGAATCTTTTTTTTTGAGACAGAGTCTCACTCTGTTGCCCAGGCTATAGTGCAATGGCACGATCTCGGCTTACTGCAACCTCCGCCTCCTGGGTTCAAGTGATTCTCCTGCCTCAGCCTCCTAAGTAGTTGGGACTACAGGCGCCCACTACCATTCCCGGCTAATTTTTGTATTTTTAGTAACGACAAGGTTTCACCATGTTGGTCAGGCTGGTCTTGAACTCCTGACCTCAGGTAATCCGCCTGCCTCTGCCTCCCAAAGTGCTGGGATTACAGGCATGAGCCACCGCGCCCGGCCAACAAATTGGAATTCTATATGCAGTTAAAAACATCATTGAGATAATCTACATAAATATACTAGGGGACTCTGAAATTTAAATGTATCTTATTGTGAATACCGTTATTTAAAAATCCATACTGTAATTGCTCTGGATTTTTACATATTATTTTTATGTAGTGAATATTAAACCTATTTTCATTTACCTCATCATAAAACAAATGTTCTGAGCGCGGCATTTCATGGAATTTCAGATGAAGTGGAAGAGTTAGGAAAAAGTGTAGGCAAGGATGAAAGAGTTTATTGGCCCTGTGGCTGCCTGACTTGGCCAAGCAGGGCCCTTGCCATTGCCTTCACCCTCCTCTTCCGTTAGGGTCTGCAACAACATCTGGGCCACTCACCTCTAAGGGGAATCATGGGATTCCTGAGCCAAAAATCTGGTAAACAAGCCTCTTTTGTTCTCAGCTTTGTAAGTTTCATTACATTCCTAATAGTGGTTATGTTAAACCAGAGATCTGCAACCTCCACACCCCGTCTAGACTGTTCCCTGTATCCACAGGACCAAACTAGAATGAGGAGCAGGAATGGCATGACATATGCCTTCTCGTCCCTGCTTGCATTGCAGCTCATTGGGGATCTTATGAGCAGGAGGAGCAGGGCTGAGGGTGTGGTAGAGGTAAGGGGTGAGAGTTGCTCTTAGGAAGTAGCTGAGGGAGCAGGGTATAGATTGAAGCAAGAGAGACTGTCTTTATTTCTTGTTACCATTTCCTAAAAAATATCCATCTGTCTGGATAGTGTAGATGAGAAAAGCTGTAGGGATTGTTCTTGGGTTATAGGGTAGGTCCTTGGGATCTATGCCTTTAACTGGTCCGTTTGAGGAAGCTGTAGTGTGGGTGTCTCACCATTGTCTGTTTGATGAGGATATTCTGTTTCTGGACACACCTTACCATCCCCTGTCCAACTCTGCCCTCACTTGGTGTGTTTTTCTTTCCTCTTTGGTTATAGGATTATTACAGTGGTGGCTACTATCCTGCACAGGACCCGGCCCTGGTCCCCCCACAGGAAATTGCCCCAGATGCCTCCTTCATCGATGACGAAGCAGTAAGTTAACAAAGCTGCAAGTGACCATCTTTGACCCCTGGGCACCATGTTTCACATCTGAAGCCAAAGGAAATTAAAAAAAAAAACACACACAAAAGACAGAACTGTATCAGGATTAGCTTGGCAACATGTAACTGAGAAACTCTAAATAATAGTGGCTTATAAAGGAGGTTAGCTTTTTTCTTCACGGAAGAAGGGTGCAGGCAGGCCGGGGGTGCTTTGCAGCTCCACAGAGTCAGCTATCTAGTCCCCTTCTTTTTTTTTGGTAGGGTGGGGTCTTGCTTGTTGTCCAGGCTGCACTTGAACTCCTGGGCCCAAGCGATTCTTCTGCTTTGGTTTCCCAAAGTGGTGGATTATAGGGGTGATTTACCATACCTGGTCTCAGTCTCTTTCTGATTATCACTTTGCTGTCCCTAGGCTGTGGCCTTTATTCTTATGGTCCATAATAGGAGCTGAAGAAAGCTACAGCCATCACACTGGCGTTGGAGATGCAGCAGGGTAGAGAAAGAAAGAGGAGGAACACTCCCCCGCTTTCTAGGAGACTTCCTGAAAATTCCTAAGAGCATGTCCACTTTGATCTCACTGACTAGAATCTGCTCACATGGCCATATCTAGTTGTTTGGGTTTTTTTTGTTTTTTTATGTTTTTGTTTGGAGCAGAGTCTTGCTCTTTCACCCAGGCTGAAGTGTGGTGGCACGATCTCAGTTCACTGCAACCTCTGCCTCCCAGGCTCAAGCGATTCTTGTGCCTCAGCCTCCCGAGTAGGAGTAGCTGGGATTACAGCATGTGCCACCATGCCCAGCTAATTTTTGGATTTTTAGTAGAGGCAAGGTTTCACCACGTTGGCCCAGGCGGGTCTTGAACTCTTGGCCTCAAGTGATCCCCCTGTCTCTGCCTCCCAAAGTGTTGGGATTACAGGTGTGAGCCACCACATCCAGCTAGTTGTAAGGGGTCTAGGAAATGTAGTGTTTTAGTTGTATGGTAATATGCCTAGCAAAAATTTTGGATTCATTCAAACTAAAGAAGGGGAGAATGGATTTGGGGAGGCACCAAGCAGCTACGTTAAGTAACCCTTGTGTTTCGCTTAATGGTATCTCCCTGCTGCTGAGCTTTCCCAAGATTCAGCAAAAGGAAAGGTAAAAGGACAATGTCCTGTGACTTTCAGGTCCTTATTGAGGATATAAAGTACGGTTCTATCTACAGGTAAGTCACAGCCTATTAGGAGGAATCTGCAGAAATAGAGGGTGCTACCTCTCCATGGAGGTTCTTATAAAAAATAACTTTTCTGCTTACCTTTTCCCAGAAACATATCCATCCCTTTGCATGCTTTTGCCTGTGCTTGATAGTGTGTTCATTCACTCTCCTTGGCAGGTGTGATAGTTGGTTTCTTTGGGAACCAACTAAGCCTAGCTGAGAACCCACTTAGTGGAAAAGTCAGTTTCTTATAGGTAGAGTGAGTGTAGAAGGTCTCACTAATGTTGAGATCAGGATCTGGGTCTCACTGAAGCTTCTGAGTTTTAAAATTCGATTCTGCTTTACCCACATTCCCTTTGAGGCACACCTCTGGATGACTTGTGTGATTTGCACTTTTTTTTTTTAGGAGGAAAGAGTAAGTCTCCTAGAAAGTTTACTGGGCTTTATTTTTTTTCTTCTTTACCCTTAAAAACTCTTTTGATCTATGTTGAGAAGCCAGAAGGAAAGTAAAGGAAAAAAAACTCTTCTGAAGTAAAGCTAAACCTGTGTGTGCATGAGGCTTCTTTTCTGTGCAGCCCTACATTCTTTGTCTGTAATGTCCACTCTGGTGTGGAGTCTGTTGATTCAATGATACCGAACAATTAGAAGGAACAGAGATGGACAAAGAACTGATTTTTTTTTTCTTTTTTTTTTTTTAAGATGGGGTTTCACCATGATGGCCAGGCTGATCTTGAACTCCTGACCTCAGGTGATCCACCCACCTCGGCCTCCCAAAGTGCTGGGATTACAGGCGTGAGCCACCGCGCCCGGCCAAGAACTGATTTTTAAAGGAGAAATCTTGGAGTTTTGTGTTTTTTAGGGGCTTGGAATTTTATTTTTTATTTTTATTTTTTTAGAGGCGAGGTCTTACTGTGTTTCCCAGGGACCACAGGCATACACCACCACACTTGGCTGATTTTTTTGTAGAGATGGGGTCTCACTTTGTTGCCCAGACTTGTCTTAAACTCCTGGGCTCAAATGGTCCTTCTACCTTGGCCTCCCAAAATGCTGGTATTATAGGTATGAGTCACCTTGCCTGGCCTACTCTGAATTCTTAATATGGAAATTATATACAGTCCTTTTAGGCAGATGCCATTAAAAATAAAATAGATTCAAGGGTACGCGTGCCAGTCTGTTACATGGATACATTGCATAGTGGTAGGCAGATACCATTTGAGTGCAAATTTATACCGCTGGTTCTCTGCACTCGTTCATGTTTGGAGATACCTCTTAGCTTCCCTTTCCCTGGGTCCAGGAGACCTGAGTAGAAGCAGCCTTTCATCTGGCATCAAGGGAGTTTGGTAGATGGCAGGGTGAAAGGACAGAGAGAAGAACTGAGGGTGCCTTGGGATTGGTGAGTCACAAAATCATTCCATAAACTCTGGCTCTTTAGTGACATCTGCTGATCCCCTTGCCCAGATTCCTGACTCCTGCATTTTTTTTCTTTTCCAGTTTAAGCGGCTACAGGGCAAAAGGAACCGAGGGAGGGAAGAAATCAACTTTGTGGAGATCAAAGGTGATGACCAGCTCAGTGGGGCCCAGCAGTGGATGACTAAGTCATTGACAGAAGAGAAAAGCATGAAGTCATTCAGCAAAGTAAGTGGGAAGGTCTACTGAGTGGTCACCTTGGGAAGCTGCAAAGCAAGATCTTGTCGTACTCCCCATCTTGACCCCACACCCCATTGTTATTGTCACAGCACCCTTTTTTTTTTTGGACAGAGTCTTACTCTGTCTCCCAGGCTGGAGTGCAGTGGTGTGATTTCAGCTCACTGCAGCCTCTGTTGTCCAGGTTCAAGCGATTCTTCTGCCTCAGCCTTCCTGAGTAGCTGGAACACGCCCAGCTCATTTTTGTATTTTTAGTAGAGATGAGGTTTCACCATCTTGTCCAGGCTGGTCTTGAACTCCTGACCTCGTGATCCACTCGCCTTGGCCTCCCAAAGTGTTGAGGTTACAGGTGTGAGCCACCGTGCCCGCCCACAGCATCTTTAGCAAACACATTTTGTCCGTGGCACTAGAGTATGCAGCAAATCTCACAGATAGAGCTCCTGCCCTTCAGAACTTTGCAGTAATTTTAACAGCTCTCCAGTTGGGTGGGGGTGTCTGGTTGCTGAGACTGAGTGGCTGGAAAGGACTCCCAGCCTGTGGTTGTGGCTCCTTCCCAGGCTGCACAGAATACACAGCTGCTCTACTCTTTCCTGACCGTCAGATCCTTCTTTCTTTCTTTTTTTTTTTTGATTTAAAGTTTTTTACTTTTTTTTGGTTTAATTTTTATTCTTTTAAAATACTATCTTCTTCCTTTCCTTCCCTCCCTCCCTTCCTCCTTCCTTCCTTTTGTTTTCATTTTTTTGGTATTTTTTTTTTCTCTTCAGAGTCTCACTCTGTTGCCCAAGCTGGCATGCCCTGGCTCAATCACAGCTCATTGCAACCTCTGGCTCTCAGGCTCAAATGATCCTCCCACATCAGCCCCCTGAGTTGCTGGGACTATAGGTGCATGCCACCATACCCATCTGATTTTTGTAGAGATGGAGTTTCACCATGCTGTCCAGGCTGGTCTCGAACTCCTGGCCTCAAGTGATCCACCCACCTTGGCCTTGGCCTCCCAAAATGCTGGGATTACAAGCATGAGCCACTATACCCGATCTTAGTTCATTGTTTCAAGCTGGGACCTGGCTCAGCATATCATTGAGGTGCGGGCACAACAGAACCTCAGAAGTCCTGGAGTCCCGAGATTCTGAGCGTACAACTCTTCTGTGTTCTCTCCATTATTTATTGTAGCCAGCTGTAGTCTTTTCCAGTGCTTTTATTCATCACATTTTCCACACCACACTCCTGCCTTCTCTGTCCTAGTTTTCTTCAGTCAGTATGATGAACATCTCCACCTAGTAGCTGAGAACAGCAAATGTGGACATTTATGAGCCTGCCACTGGGGGAAAGTGTTGGGAAGCCCTGGACTTGAGCCCAGCACCAGCAAGGCCAGGGTCGAGGATTTTGTTCCCTTTTCCTCCCCCCATTTGCTTTGCTTTGTTCTGTGGCCACAGATGGCCATGCAAGCCCCAGCCATTTGTTTTAACTGAATGCTGGCGGTCATACAGGACAGAGCAAAGGATTGTGGTTAGATCAGCATAGATCCATCACTGTTTACTGGAAAAGCCATTTAGGAGAGCGTGCTCTACCAACTGTGGGTCGAGAGGCATAGTCACGTAGTAATAGCTACTGTCGTTAATGTTCACCGTGGGCCAGGAATGGAGCTGGATGTTTTATGTATGTCATCTTTAACTGTCACATTAAGTGACATTCAGTAGCAGCAAGCAGTTAGTATTTGCTGTTTTCCTATCTTCAAGTTTTCTTGCCACCCTCTCATTGTATTAAAGTAGATTTTGTTATAAGGAGAAAAAGATACGGTCCTTGTCCTTGAGGAGTTGACAGCATAGTTGGGAAGAAGAGATTTAAGGACACTTGAGTGTAAATGATTACAGCACAAATTGATTACATAAGTGCAGAGGAGACTCTAGAGAGGAGTTTTGGGAGTTGGGTGGAGATGATTAGGAAGCTTCTAGTCTGAGACAACTCTGGCAGAGGACAGAAAAACCACAGAATGAAAGCCCAGACCAATATAGACTTTGACAGTAAATCATTTGCATCAAAGTTTGGTTACGGGTTCAATGCCGTTATGGGCGGAGGCTGGAAGATTGGGGAGAGGTGGAGTGATTGTGAAATTTCTAATTCCAGGGAAGCTGCTGGCACTTACTAGAATGGGGAAGGCGGGGTTTTAGCTAGAGGTGATTGATGGGAGCGAGCTTGGTAAGCAGTAGGCAGGAGACAGGCTAGACATCTGGCTTGACTGGGGAGAAGGGGACAGAGATGAAGAGGGTTTGAAGGGAGATGGGCATGGGGATTGTGGGGGGGCCTGGCAGGGGGGCAGAAGGTAACCTGTGCCCTGGCCCACAAACTGTTTCAGACTGACTGCCGGCAGTAAAACTGGTCTCAGATGTCCACAGCGGCCAAAGCCCCATGCTGGGTGCTAGGGGTCTGGTAGGATTACCAAAGATGTAGAAGACAGTTCTGACCTCAAAGTATTTCCAGTCTAGCGGGGGATAGTAGCAGGCTATTTCAGGCAAGTGTTCTTAGCTTGGGTTTTTTGTATAATGGCTTTAATGAAAATACAGGCTTTGTAATTATATAGAGGTAAAAACAGCTCCAACTTTTCTCCCCCAGGATTTGGGCTGTGGAATTGGCCTCTCAGTCCCTAATGCCGCACCATCTGGGCAGATGAGAAATTTCTGCTTTCATCCTGTGGATTAATGAGTATGTTTTCTTCTCTTGCAGAAGAAAGGTGAGCAGCCAACAGGCCAGCAGCGGCGGAAACACCAGATCACATATCTGATTCATCAGGTGAGAGAGAGTTGAGGGCTCTGGCTCAGGCAGAATCCCTGTAAATCTGGGAATTTGAAGGCTGAGATACGGGTTAGAAGCCCGGATGCCAGGGACCATCTTCTGGCAGACATCCTCGCCTGTTCTCAGAGTGGCCACTAGGAGGGGATATATCCTTCAGAATGATTCTGCTCTACTTCAGTCTGACTGCAGATAAGATTCAGGTGCAGGTGCTTGAATAAAACTCTGTTAAGTGAAAATCCAGATATCCAAAACATAATTTAAGAGGAGAGTGAAATGGTTTATCATAGGGTTCTTTTAAATAGCAACTTTCTCTAGTAATTTAAAAAACTTAAAAAAAAAGTTGATTCCCCAATTTAGCAAAACATCCACCTGATGAAGAGGTTGTTTGTATGTTCTCCACTTCCATGGCAGGGAACGTCAACACAAATAATTCAGAATTACAGGTAATCCAAAAATGTCTTGTAAAATTAGAATGTCTTGCAATTTATTTAATATGACTGGGCAGCTTTCAAATACAGTTGACCCTTGGCCAACACAGAGGGTAAGGGGTGCCAACACCCTGAACAGTCAAAAATCTGCGTATAACTTTTTTTTTTCCTTTTTGGAGACAGGGTCTTACTCTGTCACCCAGGCTGGAGTGCAGTGGCACAATCACGGCTCACTGCAGCCTCCACCTCCTGGGCTCAAATGATCCTCACACCTCAGCCTTCAAAGTAGCTGGGACCACAGAAGTGTGCCATCACATCTAGCTAATTAAAAACTTTTTTTTTGTAGAGATAGGATCTCCCTGTGTAGCCCAGCTATGTGTATAATTTTTGATTCCCCTAAAACTGAACTACTAATTGCCTACTGTTGACCAGAGTCCTTACTGATAACACATTCTGTATTTTGCAAAATGTGCTGGGTTTTCACACCTGCTGACATAGCTGCAATGATAGCTTCATAAATTTTCTTTTTTTTTTGAGACAGAGTCTTGCTCTGTCACCAGGCTGGAGTGCAGTGGCGTGATTTCTTTTCTGTTTTAACAATGGTCCTTATGCTGGATTTATTTGTCTTGAAGTGGCAGGCAACCGCAGCTGCAGACCCCAGTCTACAGAACGTACCAAACAAATCAACTTTTTCTTGTGATGTCATCACTTTGCTGCTCGGGCACACTTTAGCATGACTAGTTGCGCTTCATATGGGTTCCATTGTGTTATTTAAGATTTATGGGCTGGGCGCGGTGGCTCACATCTGTAATCCCAGCACTTTGGGAGACCGAGGTGGGCGGATTACAAGGTCAGGAGTTTGAGACTCGCCTGACCAACATGGTGAAACCGTGTCTTTACTAAAGATACAAAAAATTAGTTGGGTGTGGTGGCGCACACCTGTAATCCTAGCTACTCAGGAGGCTGAGGCAGGAGAATTGCTTGAGCCCGGGAGGTGGAGGCTGCAGTGAGCCGAGATCATGCCTATGCACTCTAGCCTGGGTGACAGAGTGAGACTCTGTTTCCAAAAAAAAAAAAAAAGATTTATGGTATTGTACACAATGAAAAACACACAGGAACTGAGAGAGCACATTTAACTGTTATGCAATGTTGTAGGAGACAAGCAGCTCCTGTGGAAATGATTAGTGTTATGTGGTGTTTTAAGCAGATACGATACTTGAGCTCACTGCAATAGCAATAAGAGGTGTCTCTGAAATTATGACCTTAGTACAGTGCGTACTGCAGTGAATTTTACACAATTAGGATTTAATTTGTTTACATTTCTCTTGACTGCAAATGGCACCACATATCTCTATTGGGTGTGTACATTTTTATAAATGTTAGCTTTGTATAGATTTGCGTATATTATATGGTAGTCATGATAAAATATACTAGTACCTACATATATTTTATGCATTCACAACATACCTTTTTCCTAATTTTTTCAGTATTTCTAGGTTACACAATTTGTGTTCTCAAATTGTCTCAAATCTCCAAAAAAGGTTCTAAAATATTAAATATTTGTTGGAAAAAAAAATCCACGCATGAGCGGATCTGTGCAGCTCAAACTCATGTTGTTCAAGGGTCAACAGTCATGAAACATCTTCTTTTTTTTTCTTTTTTCTTTTTTTTGAGATGGAGTCTCACTCTGTTGCCCAGGCTGGAGTGTAGTCGTGTGATCTTGGCTCACTGCAACCTCCGCCTCTTAGGTATAAGCAGTTCTCCTGGCTCAGCCTCCTGAGCTGGGATTGCAGGCGCCCACTACCACACTCAGCTAATTTTTGTATTTTTTAGTAGAGATGGGGTTTCACCATCTTGGCCAGGCTGCTCTTGACCTCGTGATCTACCTGCTTTGGCCTCCCAAAGTGCTGGGATTACAGGTGTGAGCCACCACGCCTGGCTAAGTATCTTTTTAAGACTAATTGAACTAAATTCTGTCAAAGATCCAGATATGAATGAGACCCTTCCCTGGCCCTTTTCCTGGGGAGTGTACATTCTGGTTGGTGATTTCATGGTAAATCTTGTTTTCATCATATTTTCACCTTCCTTGCAGGAACTCCTTTGCACTCTTTCCCTATCTTGTGGTTTGTGGGAAAGGATTTGAGAGTATGGTATTGTTTAAACCTACTCTCTTAACCCCACCCCAAATTCCAAAGGAAATGAATAGGCATCAGATCACTTTTGAGGGGGCTTGAGAACCCCCTTTCTAGGGTGGTACTTCTACATTTCAGAATGCAGTATAGAGCCAGGAGTTGTTGAGATCTGAAGAGAGAATTCATTCTTGTACCTCTCAGTTTTTCACAGCTTCAGTCCTTACTTTAAAATTGTTTGAATTTCTAAGGTACCACACATACTGCATTCAACACTGCAAAACTGCATATCCAAGCTAAGTGATTGTTAGTTAGTGTTCTGTTTTGACTGATCCAAGCGTTTGAAGCTGTCCCCTCCTACTCTGCTGGTTGGGTGTCTAAGGCAGCTGATTTTCTTCCTTTTAGATGCTAAATTCTAGTTTTCATTTGCCCATTTCCCATTTCAGCTTTTGAGTTTTAATTCTACTAGAGGAAACACCAGGATTCTTGAGTCTTTATTCTGCTTAAGCCTTTATAACTCTCCAAAGAAATGATTTTTCTTTGCTTTCTTAGGGTCTTCCCTTTTTACTTGGATAAGTCTTTCAAGGGGTTTGCTGTTTCCCCATAATTTTTTTGAGAGGAGAAAGATTATAAATTGGGAAGCTCACAGAGGCGAGAGGACAGTGTTTCTCAGAATTCCAGTTTGACCGTCCCCTCCCCCTTCTTCCTTGCCACAGGCCAAGGAGCGGGAGCTGGAACTGAAGAACACCTGGTCAGAGAACAAACTCAGCCGCCGTCAGACCCAAGCCAAATACGGATTCTAGGGCTCTGGAACTGACTGCTCCCAGGATCTCCTTCCTGCCAGCCCAGCTGGCCTGGCCCCAGCTTCACCTCTGGGACCCCAGCTGCTCTAAGCCCAGGATCTTTTTCCCCAAGGACCCAGCCCTCGCCTCTGCGAGAATGAACATATTTGATAGATTTTTCTTAACAAGTTAGAAAATTCAGCTCCTTTCTGTCCTGGAGCTAGCAAAGACTTGTGTGACGCCTCCGAAGGGGCTTTGAGTTCTGGGATGGGAGTTTTGCTCCCTGTCAGGTGTGATGAAATGTTGAACCCTCCCCACCGCCACCACTTTTTTTTTTTAAACCAGGGATGTCTGTTGAAATAAAACATTCAGTCTGACAGACGTTGCCTGCCCTGTCCCTGGATTTGTGTTTACCTTGTGTAAAGCACCTTCCAAACCGTCTTGAGCTGCCTCATTGCTTTGCTTTTTTTCCTCTCTATCCACCATCTGAGTTTGTGGCCATTGAAGACCCTAGAAATTGTGTGCACAACTTCATATGAGGCGGGATGATTTTCAGAGGGGCCTCTGATCCCAAATATGTATTGCTGATCTCAGGTGCCTCTGGAGACTGGATGAGGTCAAGAGGTTCTTTCTGTAGCACGAAATAGTTGTCAGACATAGAAGTCCTATCCAGCAGTGGGTCAAGTGGCAAAATCCCTGTCCATGAAGATGATTCAGGTTGACACTGGTAGTCATTGGTCTGGATCGGTTTGGAAGTTTCACATTGAATTTGGGCACTAGAGAGATACCCTTGGAGACTTCCAGAGCCCTAGGTTTTTTTGAAGACAGGAGGGTACAGGGTCTATAGACTCCAATTATCTGTAAGGCACTGTGATGCCCAGAAGTGACAAGACAGATGGCATGATTCCAAAGACGATGTGCAAATCATACTGCAAACCACCGCTGAAAAATATGACTGAGGGTACCAGGATTCCAGTAGGGCTCAGCTGCTGTGGTTTGTTGAGGGAACTCCTACAAGAGAGCCTGGGGAGCCTTGGATGTCATGGAGGAGCTGTTGAGCAGAAATAGGTGCTTGAGTGTACTGTTGCAGGAAAACATTGGGAAGAATCAGTGTTTGGAATTCCTGGTGACAGAGAGGGGAGGCTAAGGCCATAGGGGCCATTTGAGGTATGTAGTGGGGATCTGGGGATGGGAAGGAAGAGACAGAAGTTAGGAACCTCACCAAGCTTCTGGTTTTGTATGCTGGGGTAAGTTGAGGAGTCTGTTTCTCATTAAGTACAGAGAGGGTTTCATCACTTACAGGAAAACCACCCGCTTATCTGAAATCTGACCTACTTCGGGTTGGAGCCAGACAGGGCTCCTGCATCCCACAGGGACACTCAGGCTGTAGTTGTCCAAATCCGTGCATCCAGTCAAGCCTTCAGCAAGGAGCTTCAGCCCCATTATGCTCCCAGTGGTAACAGAGGCACTGGGGGTCAGGGCTGAGATCCTGTCCGTCTGGGACGTCGCAGGTGGTGAGCTGGGCTCAGCAGGGCCTAAAATCTCAAGTTCCAATGAGTCCAGTGCTTCCTTTCTTATATCCAGTATGCTTTAGATGCCGCCCTGCCCATGTGAGTTGCCATACTCCTGGGATTCAACTTTCTCATTTTAGGGGCTGTGCCATGATGTAGCTGGAAGTGCTCTGGGCTGGGAGGCAGAAGGTGGTGAGAGGGAGAGTCCCAGGGTCTTCTGGAAATGGACAGAATTGGGCTTGATACCTCTAAGGGTCCTCTTGCCTCCCACTTCCTTCAGTTCACTCAAGTAGTCTTAAGCCACATTTTTTTTAAAAGCCACTTTTTAGTCCTACCAAAGATCGCATTTTGTTTGGTGGTTGGAATTTCCTGGTCGCTGAGAAATAACTAACAGAAAATGGATAGCCTTCATTTGGGAGGGCTTCCTGGAGATGGTAGCCTCAAGTTCTGATGAACAGAAGACAGAGACAGGAATGAGGGAGAAATAAGTGATACTTGGTTAAAATTAGCATGGCAGCAACAGCCAAGGGGCAGAAGGAAGAAGGTGTGAAGGCCTTGGTCAGAAATGGTTCCAATTAGCGCTGGAAGATGTTGGAGGGGCCGGGGCAAAGCTGGGTGTGCAGTGTCGCATTGACCAGGATGGTGGAGCTGGAGAAGCTGAGGTCGACAAGGATCACAGAGACGATGAAGTTGTCGTAAAGAGGGTGTTTCAGTGCCTCTGCAACACATCTCCACTCTAGCTGGGGTGCTGAGCTCGCTGTTGAAGAAGCCCAATGTATCAAGGAGTAGTTGAAGTTCAGTGGTGCCTGGGGAAAGTGGCAAGGATGCTGGAATCCGCTGGCACGCGCTGGGCTGCGTGCTCCTGTGTGCCTCTTTTTACCCCTTCCTCTCTAGGTTCAGCTTTCTTTTTTTTTTTTTTTACTGTCTTGATCGAGTTATAACAGCTCTTTATTTATTTATTTATTTATTTATTTATTTATTTTTTGAGTCGGAGTTTTGCTCTTGTTGCCCAGGCTGGAGCGCGGTGGTGCGATCTCAGCTAACTGCAACCTCAGCCTTCTGGGTTGAAGCCGTTCTCCTGCCTCAGCCTCCCAAGTAGCTGGGATTACAGGCCCCTGCCACCATGCCTGGCTAATATTTTTGTATTTTTAGTACAGATGGAGTTTTGTCATGTTGGCCAGGCTGGTCTCAAATTCCTGATCTCAGGTGATCCGCCCACCTCAGCGTCCCAAAGTGTTGGGATTACAGGCGTGAGCCACCATGACCGGCCTAGGTTCAGCTTTCTTTCAGGTGAGGACTCAATGATGACCAGCCCCTGCCCCTCCCTGAGTGGGTTCATGGGGTGTGATGTTAGCTCTTTAGTCTCCCTGAGAAGCCCCTGAGCCAGAGTTACAGATCTCCTTACTGAGACTGTGCTGTATTAGTTGAGAGAGCGGATAGGATGAAAGGGGCAGCTCAGGGGAGGCTGGAGCAGGAAAGAGCCACCAGGGTAAGGCGTGGTGCTGAAGGGGATGGGGCTGGAGGCAGAGCTGGACCCTGTAGTGGGCACAGTGCCCTCTGCTCACAGCAAGGTCTTCCATGTCCATCACAGGGTGAGAGGCTGTCCTTTCACAGACCTGGGAATGGGCTCAGCCAGAGGCTCTGCCTGGAGGAGGCAGGAGGAGGGATGGATTGACCACGGGAAGACTGAGGCGGTGAGAAATGCCCTCCGCCTCCTGGCATGTGGAGTCTGGCTCAGCATAATTGCCCCAGTTCCCTTTTCCTGTACAATTACTCAACTTCTCCCTCCTGAGGTCTCACCGCAGCCCCAGGCCTCAGCTTGGAGGAAAGTCAACAGGATGGTGCAGTGGTGCAGGGGTGCCCCTCGTGAGGGGAAGGAAGGTTCTGTCACCTTGGTCTTCAGGGCTGCTGTGGCCCTCCGCAGGACTGGGACCTTATCCTTTGGCCTAGGAGGGGCCCCGAGGTATTCGGAGGAACACTGGGTTGGGATGACAAGATCCGGTCCCTGGGCCTGACTGCTGCTAGCTCCGTCACCTCCCGTCTCTAGAGCTCAGTTTCCTCTTTCGTTGAGCCAAAAACTGTCATCAAGGGTCTCTGAAGTCCCTTCTAGCCCCAGCAGTACTGCTTTTCAAAGCCCTTCACCTGCATGGTCTCATCTGTGTGCCATGAGACCCTGTATGCAAATGAGGCATTATCTCCATTGCACAAGGAATGGAGGGAGCAGTGGATCCGAAAAAGGGCTCCCTGCCGAAGGTCGAACCACTAGTCCACGACAGACCCAGGGCTCTGGGTGCCATAGCTTCATCTGAGTTCCACTACCCCCTTGGTGTGTCCATCCATGTTCTGTGGAGCCGCAGAAGGAAGGAGAGGGTCCCTAGGTCCTGCCCTGCCCCTGGCTTTGCTCCTGCCCCTGTTCTGCCCCAGGCTTTCTCCTCCAGAAATATCAAGTGGGTCACTAGGCATTTTCTGGCCTCTTCCCCACACTTGCCCATTCTGTTACACCCCGAAGTCTGAGGAAATCTCTTCTCTGAATTTCTGATTCCTATCTCTTGCTGTACAGTAAATACGCCACTCTTTTCTCCCTCCTCCCCTGCCCCAAGGAATCAGCCACGAGGTAACTGTGTCTAATCTGAGACCTTTCTGGCACTTTCAGCCTCCTCCCCAATTTCAACAAAGCCATCTGCTCCTCCCTCCCTGCCCCTCTGCCTCCCTCCCCACCTCTCCTCTTGCTCAGGAGGGTGTGAGACCTGAGGTCTAAACAAAGGGAAGTGGAACCCCAACTCTGTTGACTCAGCACCATATTTCTCCTTAAGCTGATGAGCACTGGAGTGGAAAGGAGGGGAATTGGCCAGTCACTGGAGCTGGCGTCTGGGCCAGGCTGGGGGTGGTGTGGTGGTGGCAATGCCCAGGCCTAGGGACTGTGGCTTAAGGAAGGGGTCTGGAAGATTCTTGTGTCTCAGATAGGTAAAGGGCTCCTGATCGGCTGATTCCCAGGACTAGACTCTTGTAGGAATGAATGTGAAAAGAACAGGCTGCACAGATGGGACCGTAAGAGTCACCAGGCCTGAGCAGCTCTGGAGGGTTTCATCTCGGCTCTGAGCCCTGAGGACGATCCAGGGGCAGACACAGCCCTGCCTTAGAAAGCCCCCTGTCTTGCTGGGTGTGGTGGCTCACAGCCATAATCCCAGCACTTGGGGAGGCTGCCACAGGGATATATAACTTGAGGCCAGGGGGTTGAGACCAGCTCTGGCAACATAGTGAGACCCTGTCTCTACAATTTTTTTTTTTCCCCTGAGATAGAGTCTCATTCTGTTGCCCAGGCTGGAGTACAATGGTGCAATCTCGGCTCACTGCAACCTCCGCCTCGCAGGTTCAAGCAATTCTCCTGCCTCAGCCTCCTGAGTAGCTAGGATTACAGGCATGCACCACCAGTTCTGGCTGACTTTTGTATTTTTAGTAGAGACAGGGTTTCACCATCTTGGCCAGGCTGGTCTCGAACTCCTGACCTCAGGTGATCTGCCTCCCAAAGTGCTGGGATTAAAGGCATGAGCCACCGTGCCTGGCTAAAAAAAGTTTGTTTTTAAATTAGCCGGGCATGGTGGTGTACACCTATAGTCCCAGCAACTTGGGAGGCTAAGACAGGAGGATCCCTGAGCCCAGGAGTTCAAGGCTGCAGTGACCTATGATTGTGCCACTACACTCCAGACTGGGCGACAGAGCAAGACCCTGTCTTAAAAAAAGAGAAAAAGTCCCCAGTCTGAGACAAAAGACCTAGGGCACATGCCAGAACCCCAGAGTGTAGAGCTTTGCATGAGGACATGAGGCTGGCTCTTTAGTGGGTCTGGGCAAAGAATGGGGAAGCAAGAGGGATAGGGGAGAGAATGGGGTCCTGATTGAGGCAAAGAGCCTAAGCCCAAGAGGCTAGAAGATGAGAGTCCTGGAGCCAGTTCCAAGGGGCTTCCTTGTCCTCTAAGGCACTCACACACACGTCTTCCTTCTTCCCAGTCCTGTACATGGTAGAGAGGGTTGCAGAGGAGGTGAAGGGGCTGTCTCTCAACTGCTCACCTCTCTGCCCCTCTTTCTTTATGTCTTAGGTGGTGCAGCCACCCCTATGTCCCTGGCTGCCTACTCAACCTGTCCCAGCCAGAGAAGGAATACTTCTGCAGAGGTCTGTGTCCCTGGCCTTGGTGTCTGTCAATCCTCAAGCCCCTCCACTTTCACTGCAATGGCAGTTCAACTACTTGCCTTCCACAGTATGAGAGAGAGAAAGTCAGAGAGAGAGACAGAAGGAGCCTGGAGGACTTGAATCCCTGTAGGGGGAGGCAGTTGGTGATGATTTATTAGCCAGACAAGAATCAACAAACAAGTTCTAACATCTGTTCTCACAAACCATTCCTCAGACAACAGCAGCATTGGACCAGGGCCCAGACTCAAAGGCTCAGAGGACCAAGGAAATTAGACTCCAGGAGGAGAAACCAGGACAGTGGGAGCCAGCAGGGCCCTCCTCGCACACTTCCTTGCTGTTTTAGAGGATCACCAAGCACTGAGCCACTGGATTCTTGGGATCTCAGGAGGGAGCAGACTCCACACTTGCTTCTCTGACCTCCAGGCTTCTTTGGTGGGGGTCAGGCCAGACCTGTCAGGGGGACAGAGTTAAGCTGGGATCCAGAGGAGGGGACCCAGCACCCAGGCCTCCATGTAGCAGAACTCTGGAAAGCGGCCAGACTTCCTATTTGAGAAAATCTCTGATGTTTCCTGTGGACTGGAGTTTGTGGATGTGCGGTAAGGAGCAGAGCACTAAACAGGGAATCAGGAAGCCTGGATTCCAGTCCATGACCTTGGCCAAGTCACTGTCCCTCTCGGGCTGTGTTTCTTTTCTGCACAGTGAGGGGGTTGGACTTGATCAGTGAGGGCAAATGTAATGCTGCTCATCCTCCCGCCCCTACCCGTGGCAGACATCACTAATCAATCATGTGCTTTTTTCTGCTGAGTTCAGATAGGACCTTAACATCCTTTCCAATGCAGCACTCTAGGCAGCCGCGACCAATGGATTGGAGTTGGCATGCAAGATGACACCTCTTTGCCATCCTTGCAATAGATGATGGCTGAGGTCCTTTCCAGCTTTGATCCCCTATGATTTGTTCCATCCACATTTCTTGAGAAGGGTACCAGGTGTGCGTGAAGGTCTATGGACCTGATGCTCCCAAGTTATCCTCCCCAAGCTCAGACTTACTGCCTACTGAGGAGGCCCGAGGGGGAGCCATGCCTCTCCTCTGTCCTGAAGCACCTGTCCAGACAGATTGTGGGGGAGGGTGTGTCTCCAGGCGGGTGGGGGCTGGTGAGGCAGGGGAGGGCCTTGCCCAATCACAGAGATCTCAGAATGCAGCTGGGAGCCACCTGTATTCTGCAGAGAGAAGGACAGTCCAAGGTCACACCCTCTACCCTCTGCCTCCTAGGTGTACCTACAGTCTCAATACATAACAGACTTTGGCTTCCAGAGAGGGTGTCTAAACTCCTCTTATTCATTCATTCATTCATTCAACAAACGTCTCCTGAGCACCTGCTCCGTGCCAGGCTCTGAGCTGGGTGCTTTGGAAACAGATGAGTAAGTCTCAGCTCCTGCCTTCAGGGAGCTCACACTCTAAGCTGGGGAAGGGATGGAGAAGGAGATGGGAAGAGATGGGTGTGTCAGGTGATCAGTGGTATGGCAGGTGTCTGTAAAGCACAGGGGTTGGCCTCTGTGGCCTCTGAGAAGGGAAAGCTGGTCTTGAAGCTTCGACAATTAGAAAGTTGCCAGGCAGTGGGGGGATGAGCTTGCAGAAAGTTGCTACAGGCAGAGATACTGGTGGGTGCAAATCCCAGGAGGCTTGAAACTACTTGGTGAGTTTAGAAAGATGTGAATCGTTCTAGGAGAATGGGAGCAGCTGGTGGTAAGGCTAAAGAGGTGGGACTCCCTCACCCAAGTCTAGAGTGCATCATGAGCCAGGCAGCTGCTTCAGCAAGACCATCCTGGCTTCTTTGGTGCAGAGTGGATCAGAAGTGGCAAGAATGGTGCTTAGGAAACCAGTTAAGAAGCTTTTTCTTGGGGCCAGGCGCGGTGGCTCACGCCTGTAATCCCAGCACTTTGGGAGACCGAGGCGGGTGGATCATGAGGTCAGGAGTTCAAGACCAGTCTGGCCAATATGGTGAAACTCTGTCTCTCTAAAAATACAAAAATTAGCCGAGCATGGTGGTGGGCATACACAGAAGGAGCCACTTGGAAGGCTGAGGCACTTGAAACTGGGAGGGGGAGGCTGCAGTGAGCCGAGATTGCGCCACTGCCCTCCAGCCTGGGTGACAGAGCAAGACTCCGTAAAAAAAAGAAGCTCTTGGGAGCTGGGTGAGGTGGCTCGAGCCTGTAAATCTCAGGTGAGGCGGTAGGATCACTTGCACCCAGGAGTTCAAGTCTGTAGTGAGCTATGATTGTGTCACTGCACTCCAGCCTGGGTGACAAAGCCAGACCCCAATGATGGGGGCTGGAACTGGGGAAAGGAAAAATACACTTAGGAAGAGATCCAGCAGGAATGAGTGGCTTCTGCGGGGAGTGAAGGGGGAGCAGTGCTGAGGGAGCCCTGGGATTCTGGCTTGGATAGCTGGGTGGTTGGAGAGTTATCAGTCAGGATAGGGAACATGGGAAGGAGCCGTTTGGAGGGCAAGGGTGAGAGCAGTGCTGGCTGTGTTGAGTCTGAGGGACCGTGGAACGCTGGGGGAACTGACCAGAAGCTTGGAGAGAAGTTTGGATGGAGACGTGGACAGGTAACGGCAGCTCTAGGACACAGCAGGCGTTGGCAGGGGTGTGGGTGAGCGCCAGCAGGCTCAGGCTGAGGGGGAGCCTGGGGAAGGGTCTGAGGAGGGAGGCCGGGGAAGGGCTTCGGGAGAGCCACAGAGGCCGAGCGAGAGGGTGGGATGGCTGCTGGGGCTAACCCATGCCATGAGATACTGACTTGAAGGGTAAGCAAGAAGACTTAGGGGCGGAGAGAAGGAATAGGGAGGTGGGGAGTACACAGAAGGAGGCTGGGCAAGCAGAGTCCCCCTCCCGGGAGCTCACTGAGATGATATAAGGGACCCCAAGTGCTCTTTTTCTCTAGGACAGCAGGACCATGAAGGCCAAGGGAGAGAGCCAGAGAGGCATGGGGTGGGGTCAGCCGCAGGTGCGTCTGAAGAGGGCCTGCAGGGCAAGACGGATGCGGATCAAAAAAGTCTCGATGGGGGAGGCCAAGGGGAACCCTGCCCGGGGGCCTCTATTCTCTCTGTGAGGTAGGAGGGTGTGGGGGCCTGAGAAAGATGAGGTCTGAGTGACTCTTGGGAGATGAGGGGGAGTCTCTGGGCCTGGAGAAGGGAGACTGGCACCTGGAATATTCTGTCCTTCCCACATCACCTCACACCTCTGTCCTTCACCTGACCTGGGCATCCACTCCCAACACCTTCTTCCTCTTACCCGATCTACCTGCAGGGAGACCTTCTTGCACCCACCTTTCCTGGCACACCCATTACCTGGCCTCCTGGGACAGGCCTGGACCGGCTTTTCCGGAGGACAGGGTGCCTGAGGGTGGTGGGCAGGCCCTCATCTTCCACCTCCACATAGATGTTGCTGGGGGCTTCCCCGGGGCTGCCCCGGCCCATGGCGTAGAAGGCTATGGGTTCATCAGGCTCGTTGTAGATAGGGTTGGGGGGCCTGGGGGGTGGGGCCAGGCCGCGGCGTGGAGCAGGGCTTGTGTAGAGTTCTGCGGGCAGCTGAGGTTTGGCGGGGATGGGAGGCTTGGGCCTGAGTGGCTGGGAGGGCTAGGAGAGAAGGCAAGGCCAGGAAGAGGGCAGCGAGGGAGGCAGGGTTAACACCCCAGTGGGGTTAAAGCCCTAGCCTAACTCCCAGCTGAGCCTCCACCTGCAAAGCCCCTCCTCGTCCCTGCTGCCTGCACCCCCTCGCAGGCCTCTCCTCTCCTTCCCTCAGCCCCTCCAGCCCAATACCTCTTTCTCCCCGGCCCCCTCTTTCTGCATCGGGACTGGGGCCTGCCCCTGCTTGATGATTGGGCTGTACTGGGGGTTTGGGTCCTGGCTTTTGCTTCCAGAGTCTGATTCTTCGGTCCTCAGGGAAAGTCCTGAAGGCTCAGGAGTCTGCTGGGAAAGAAGGAGGTCTGAGGGACTTGAGGGGGTATTGGGGAGGGGGAGGTGATCAGGAGAACAAAATCATCAGGTCTAAGTGGAGGATGGGGGGTGGGATGGGCACAGAAATTTGGCCTGGGCTGGGTTTCCTGGATGAGGAAGAGGGGATGGAGATGGTGAGGAGACCCTGGGTTGGGTGGAGGCAGTGCTAAGCTCTTGTCACAGGCCATATCTAGCGTTAAACTTTTTCTTTTTTAAGATGGAGTCTCACTCTGTTGCCCAGGCTGAAGTGCAGTCTCAGCTCACTGCAGCCTTGACCTCCTGGGCTCAAGCCATTCTCTCACCTCAGCCTCCCAAGTAGCTGGGACTACAGGCACATGCTGCCACACTGGCTAATTGCGTTTTCATTTTTTATAGAAATGAGGTCTCACTATGTTGCCCAGGCTTGGTCTTGAACTCCTGGGCTCAAGTGATCCTCCCACCTCAGCCTTCCATTGTTATAGGATTACAGGCGTGAGCCACCACACTTGGCTGCATTAAACTTAAGTGCATCTGGGACACAGGGCCAGGCCAGATTCCATTTGTGCCTGTGGTTGTGAAAATGCAACATGGCTTTACACGTCTTTTTTTTTTCTTTTTCCTAGCTATCCTCTGCACTGTAGGCTTTACACGTCTTTAGCTGAAAAATTACTGGCATGGGGACCAATCTCTATGACAGCTGTGCTTGTGTTTATTTCTGCACTGCTGGTTAATTTATGGAGTTATAAGCTAATTTTTTTTTTTTTGAGACCAAATCTCACTCTGTCATCTAGGCTGGAGTTCAGTGTTGCAATCTCGGCTCACTGCAACCTCTGCCTCCCAGGTCCAAGTGATTCTTCTGCCTCAGCCTCCCAAGTAGCTGGGATTACAGGCGCCAGCCACCACACCCAGCTAATTTTTGTATTTTTTAGTAGAGACGGGGTTTCTCCGTGTTGGGCAGGCTGGTCTCGAACTCCCGACCTCAGGTGATCCACTGGCCTCGACCTCCCAAAGTGCTGGAATTACAGGCATGAGCCACCACGCGCAACCATAAGCTAAAATTTTTAAGGGCAGAGACCACCTCAGGAGAGAGGATCCCCATGTGGGATGGTTCCATCTCACAGAGGGTGTGCTTTTAGCTCAGCGTTAGCCCTTGGTCCACAAATGCCATCCCCATGCCTACTGCTACTACTGTAGGCTAAGGTCATAGGGCTTTTCTTGTGCTCCTGCAATCCACCAAGTGCACGTCTCCATCGGGAGGTGTACTGTGGAATCCAAAGAATTCTTTTTCCTGCCCTAACCCCCTCCTCTCTCAGTGTGTCCTTCCTGAATAAAAAGTGACATCTCCACCCTGCTGCCAAAATAGCACCTTAGGAGTCAGCCTTGTTGCCTCCACCTCCCTCCCAACATGAAATCATACACAAGTCCTGCTCCTTCCACTGTCTAACTGTTGTTCACATCTGTGTACTTTTCTCCATGTACATGGCCAGCACCCTAGTTCAGGCTCCTGACTCCTCTCCCTGCATCATCTTGTCCTTCCAACCCACTCAGTTTTCCTCCCTGCTGTTTTTCCAGTGCCCAGAAGGTTGCCTGGCACAGAATGGCCCCTCAGCACTGCCTGAACTTGTGCACCGCAGCCTGCAAGGCTAAATGGTACCCTGGGTTGCCTCTTGAATCACACTCTCCACACTGGATTTCTATCACTTGTCCGTTTTTGCTGCTGGAAAGTAAGCTTTGTGAGTTTGAGACCCACCTGTCTGTCTTGTTCATGGGTCTATTCTCAGGGCCTGCCAGCACTTGGTAGGGCCTAAGTACTTTGTAAATATCTCTTACATTAAAAAACAAATGACTAGGCTGGGCGCTGTGGCTCACGCCTGTAATCCCAGCTACTCAGGAGGCTGAGGCAGGAGAATCACTGGAACCCGGGAGGCCGAGGTTGCAGGGAGCAGCGATCATGGCACTGCACTCCAGCCTGCACAACAGAGACTCTGTCTCAAACAAAGCAAAACAAAACAAAACAAAACAAAACAAAACAAAACAAAACAAAACAAAACAAAACACACACAAAACCCCAAATGACTGTGTGTGGCCACCGGTCTCTCCTTGCCCCTCTGTCTCCGTGTGGCTGGGCTGGCCTCTCAAGGATGTCCCCCCACCCCAGCATTCATGTTTCTCGAAGGGCCTCCCACGAAGATGAAGGTGCCCGCGTAAGGGAGGCATGGCCGGTGGTGTTTAGGGATGAGAAAGTAAGGCAGGCATGGCCGGTGGTGTTTCGGGATGAGAAAGTGCCTGGTGCCGCGTCCTGCGCCTGGGCTCTGGGTGGGAGGGGCGCTGGCCTGAGACCCTGGGCTCTCGGGTCAGGGTCTGGGGCGCGTACCTGGCGGGCAAGGGGCTCGGTGAGCGTCTCCCCGTAGGGGCTGAGCGGGTGCGCCGTGTAGTGCCGCAGCAGGTCCTGCAGCCGCGCGTGGGCGCTGTCCTCGCCCAGCACCACGTGGCGGCCGTCCCGGAGCTGGGCCAGCAGGAAGTGGCGGCAGCAAGTCCGGCTCCTGGAGGGCGCCGTTAGGGATCAGACTTTCTCAGTCTCCTCGGCCAGGGCCACCAGCACGAGGCGTGACCCCACCTCAGCAGCCCGGGGACTGAGCTGAGAGCCCGGCTCCTCCCCGGATCAGCCCCAAGCCCCGCCCTTCCGACGAGCCCGAGCCCCGCTGGGCGACCTCGCCCCTCACCTGTAAGTCAGCACGAAGGTCACCGCGCTCTCGCTGAACCGCACCAAGTAGCATCCTTGAGGCTTGGGTTCCAGCAGCCTCTCTGCCTCCCTGTGGGTGACAGAGAGAGGGGGCCGAACCCTGCTCTGACACTTCCAGCCTCGCCTCTGTCTCCCCCGCTCTCACGAGGAACCCCTACTCGCAAGCGAGCATGCTGGAGCGGCTAGAGAAGGGCTAGGGTTGAGATGGGGAGAGAGAGCATGTGGGCGCTGCTCTCCCGCTGCAGGGACTGGGCGTGGATAGCGGCCAGGGATCCCATTCAGGAGACCCCCGCATCCTCCTCTGGCCTCATCCTGGAAGGGCAGCCTGCAGGGGCTGCTACTGCAGCAACAGGGATGGGATAGCAGTTGGACTTCCAGGTTTCAGAAGTCAAAGCTGAAGTGAGGCTGAGAAATGGAGGCGGGAGGATCTGCAAGGGTGGAAGAAGAGAGGCCTGGGAGGTAAAGATGGAGTAAGTCTGGAGGGAGAGAGAGCCGGAAAATACCAGCATTCGAGGCCTTAGGGACAGGAGGATAATGGAGCCTAGAGAGGGAAAACTGAGGCACAGAGTGGGCTGGACTGGAGCCTCTCCAATGATCTCCCCTGGAGAAATGCCTCAGTGAAAGGCCTGGGAAACTCTGGGAGTGGCAGCCTGCAGTGGGTGCCTCCATCTACTCCACACTGGTGGGAGTGGGAGCCTTCATCTATTTGCAGTGGGTGGCAGGACCCAGACCCAGGACTTGCCCTGCCCTTGTCTGGGCTGATTTGCTCCTCCGTGACTCACCTCCGGGTGATGAAGCCATGGAACCAGGCAGGGGCTGCCCCGTGCTGCAGGAGCCAGTGGGCCTGGGTCTTCTGGAACCAAGCCCGAATCTTGGCCTGCAGGGACAGGCTTCCTTCCCCAGGCATCTCCTCTGCCCTCTCAGCATTCTCTGGGATGGAGGCAGCCTCTGGGGCCTGGGGAGATGCCTGGATCGCAGAAAAGTTCAAGGAGAGGGAAGCAGCATGATGAGTGGGCTTTCTCCTGACTTCGAGCCACCTGCCACCTTCTCTTCCTCATACCCAGCCTTTCCTGCCTATTTTAGGGTACACTTGCCCGGAAAGTCCTTCCTAAAGTCTAACTTAAAACCCTTTGTCAGCTCCAGCTGTTGTGGCTTCTAGAGATTCTCCTTCCTCTGCCATCTGGGTCCTGAGGGTTTTTAATCCAGCAGCAGTGAGTTGTCATGCTGGGCTCTAGGAGGGGCGGGAAAGGCAGCATGGCCTTCCAGATGGACAGAGTCATTCCTTGGCCTGGAGGATGAAGGGACATGATGCAGTAAGTCACCCAAGAGGCCAGAATGAGGGAGGGGCTTACTCCACAATATGAGGGACTGAGCTAATTCACAGGGAAAGTTCTTGACTGGGCGGGAGAGAAGGGCTGAGGTGGGAATGTGCAATGCACTGGGTAAATGAAGGCCTCTGACACAGAGTGCCTATGGCTGCTTCTGGGACTCCATGTGCTGGACCCTGGTCACCTGAGACTCAGCCTGAGCTGCCGGAGGGCCTAGGAGCATCGAGGGGGTGATGGGAAACTCAGTGCATGAAGGAGGTTCTCCTCATTTTCATTCTCTCCCTCTGTGCCCCAGCCTGTTGGCAGACCCGGATCATTCCTGCCTTCTCTCTGGGTGGCCTTTGTCCATCTGCAAGTCCTTACCCATGGGAGGGCGGGAGAGAGGAGGGCGCCGCACCCTGCTGCCATGCCAGTTTTCCACTCACCACAGCGTAGCCCAGGCGCTGGCAGCTCCTGCGGGTCATGTCCGTGGGCAGGAAGGTGCTGAAGGTTGGGACAGGGACTTCGTGACTCCCTGTGAGCGCAAAGAGGGCTGCCAGGGTTTCTCAGAGATGGACTGTGTCTATCTCAGCCTGACCACCCATCCCCCAAGGCTCTGGGGACCTGGAGGGCTGGGACAGTCTTAAAGACAGGAAAAATGCAAGAGGGCAGCAGGGGAGTTTCTCAGGCACAAGGATAAGGAGCCAAGGTGCCACCGGGGTGGGGTGGAGGGTGGGGGCTAACGCTGCCAGAGGAGGCTGTCAGGGATACCAGGTGCCTAGAAGGAAAGCCTGGGAACCAGGCTGGCCTTTGGATGGTCAGGGAGGCAAATTGCTTCAGGGCAGGCTCCTCTTCTGGTCCAGGATCTTTTGCCTCCTCCTCCCTTCATCCTCCTGCTCCCTCCTCTCTCCTCTCTGAGACACACTCAACAAACCCTGCCACCTTTATCCTCAGGGATGAGTGAGCATGGAGCCCCAGGCAGGGTTGTGGTGCTGAAGAGCCTTGCCAGCTCTGGCTTAGGGTGGGGTCCCTCATCCCTGAAGTGGGAGCTCAGGCCCTAGAGACAGGGCAGGGGGGTGGGGGTCTTGGCGCCCCCTCCCACCCATATCCTCCAACTTCACACTTACCTTGGAGACATATCTGGGCCAGGGGGAGCTCCATGGGGGAAGCCTGACAAGGGACCCCAGAGCAGGGAGTGTGTTTGTGCTCCGGAAAGGGGTGCACACTCAGCAACTCATCATCTCTCCCCGCGCCCTGGCCCCGGGGGCAGGAAATGTCGCCTTACCCACAGCCTTCGTTCTGGCAGAGAACCCACGTCATGGAAAGCCTTAAGACAATGGTCCCACCCCCGGAAGCCGTGCAGCTGTGGATAGTGGTGGTATAGCGGTGGGGGCTATCTGTGTCACTCTGTGTTTAGGTATTAGGAATTCCTTACTGCTATCTGACCTGCATCCCTCCAGATTCTTTCTCTGCTCCCTCATCTCAAACTAGAACTTCCCTTTCTCTCTCTTTCTCCCCCTCTCACTCTTTCTCTCTCATCTCTCTTGGCTTATATTTCTTTCTCTCTGGAAAATCTCCCCCTCTGCCTCTTGGCCTATTGTGCAGTGGGAATGGGGATGTTACCCTCAGGGATAAGCCACACAAGGTGCTTACAGATTATGCTTTGAGGGGACGTGAGGAACGGAGGGCAGGGTTGCAACATGAAGGATGTGGGTCAGACTTCTGGAAGGACTTTTTGAGGACATATGAAATCTATGAGTCTGGGAGTAGCGCACACCTGTAATCCTAGTACTTTGGGAGGCTCAGCCTAGAGGATCACTTGAGCCCAGGAGTTCATGATCAGCCTGGGCAACATAGTGAGACCCCATCTCTATTTTTTAAAAATTAAAAAAGAAATCTATGAGACAAAGGGTTAGAGAGGAGGAGGCCTGGCTTCCATCAGTCAGCAGGTAATGGAGCTGAGTTAGGTCAAAACCAGGCAATCCTGGAGGAGGAAGATAATTCCTCCAATTAAGCAGGTCATCATTAGTATCAACGCTATCAGCAGTTGTTAATAACATCAGTGCTGGTGTATTCTATTTGTTTGTTTGAGACAGAGTCTAGCTCTGTCACTCAGGCTGGACTGCAATGGCACAATCTCAGCTCCCTGCAACTTCTGCCTCCCAGGTTCAAGGGATTCTTGTGCCTCAGCCTCCCGAGTAGCTGGGATCACACCTGGCTAATTTTTGTATTTTTAATAGAGAGGGGTTTCTATGTTGGCCAGGCTGGTCTTGAACTCCTGGCCTCAAGTGATCCACCCGCCTCTGCCTCCCAAAGTGCTGGGATTGCGGGCGTGAGCCACTGCACTGGCTGGTGCTGATGTCTTAAACTTCCAGTGTGCTTAGACTTCCCATCACACCAAAGGACTAATCCCATTTCTCTCTGAATTGATCCTCATAGACTAAGAAGGGGACAGGAACATTGTCCCTATTTACCAGAAGAGTAAACTGAAGCTCAGAGAGGTGCCTTGGCCAGAGTCTTTCAGTGTCTGAGAAGTTGGTGTGAGTGCTGGGACTAGAAGCTAGACTTCCTTTCACTAATTTCACTGTGATTTAGGCCAAGGGTTCAGGACTATGTGCTATGCGCTGTTCTTGGTACTGAGAACCCAGAAAGGAAAAAGAAGTTTGTCTCAAGATGTCAAGTGGGGGAAATGGACTTGCCAAGACATATCGTTTTTGAAAAAAAAATTATGTACTGTTCTCTTCCTTTTTAAAACATGTTCTACATTTTCAATAGTTTTTGAGGTACAGTTGGGTTTTGGTTACATGGATAGGTTATCTAGTGGTGATTTCTGAGATTTTAATGCACCTGTCACCCAAGCAGTGTAACTGTCCCCACTATGTAGTCTTTTATTCCTCACTCCACCTCCCATCCTTCCCAAGTGCCCAGATTCCCTTATATCACCCTCAAGCCTTTGTGTCCTCATAGCTTAGCTCCCACTTATAAATGAGTTTTCCATTCCTGAGTTACTCCACCTAGAACAATGGCCTCCAGCTCTATCCAAGTGCAGCAAAAGACATCATTTCATTCCTTTTTATGGCTGAGTAGTATTCCGTGGTGCCTATATTCCACGTTTTCTTTTTTTTTTTTTTAAGAAAAAGAGAGAAAAGAAAGAAAGAGTGAAAGAAAGAAAAAAAAAAGAATGTAAGAGAGAAAGAAAGAAGAAGAGAAAGAGGGAGAGAGAACGGGATTCTTGTTCTATTGCCCAGGCTAGAATGCAGTCTCAAAATGGGTATTAAAAACCTCTTTTATTCCAATAATTGTGCTTAACAATGGAGACAGGAAG